>JAPMOP011217156.1:0-10384 GCA_029874735.1 Cobitis vettonica | reverse complement strand
GAGAGGCAAATATTGTACTCTTTACTCCACTACATTTCTATCCATAACCATAAGTAAAAGGAAAAAAAGGAAAAAAGAAAAATCTCTGAAACCCTCAATTTGTTGTTTCCCTCTCTTAAACGTGATTGGATTGTGCAGGCACCACTGATTGGGACAGCCTATCAGAAATCACCTTCAGCTTTCCGCCAAAGTCACCATAGTCAGATTTAGATAAGAAACGAAACCATGGATGAAGACGCAGCAGGTCCATCCCGGGAATGTGCCAACCCGTGGCTACATTCTAATCGTTTAATCTTTCATATTTAAAAACGTTTATGTGCTGCTGCGCATTCATGTGTGTGATAAGCAAACGCGCGTTGTCGTCCCGTTTATAGGCCCATATTACTAATGCGCTCATTAAATAACAAAAAAATACTGACTTTAGAGCAGGTTTGAAGTTGGTCAATAGTGTAGTCTATTTTAGTTGCCTCAAAATAGCAACACCATCAATGCACCTGAACACACCTCATTTTCAGAGAACACCCATGGGCGCAAAATTAGGCGCAAATGCATTTGCTTTTTAAACAACGTGGCGCTAAACTTGAAAATGGTAATTGCACCGGGTTCAAACTAGCAAAAGACACTTGCATCACGCACTGCACCGGCTGTATGGCCCTCTGTGTTTATCTTTCGCAGTGCGCACCGTTATGGACTAGTCCATTTCATTGTGAAAGAAGGGGGTGTATGTGTGTTGTGACAGATAAACATGAACTGGACATTTTAACTACTACTTTAAAGTTTCAACATATTTCTTAAGAATATTAACATACGTTACCATGCTTTTAAAGTGTGCATGATGATAAGGGTTTTTATTTATTCATTTATTTTTTACGTTGGTTGGGGCCCCCTAATATGACCGCTGGTAGGGGGCCCCAAGCAGCCACCTACCTATGCCTGTGTTAAGACCGCCTCTGAGTGAGTAATTGGATTGTGGCTACTCCTAATGTTTTCTCTTGGCATCAGTGTACAGGGCTGAATATAAACACTGTCTGTATCCGATTCTGTCAAGCTGTTCAGAAATAGACAGTATTATATTAATAGATCAGAGATTTATTGTGAAGAAAACGACGTTGATGTTTAAAATAATGGATTAAACGTTGAACCAAATGAAAAAGATGTTGTCTAAACAACAAAGTGTCATGCAGCTCCTAAAATAGGATGCTGAGGAGGTGATAGGTCTGTGTGATAAAACACTGTTTTACTTCTAATATTAAAAAAATAGTTCACCCAGCTCGTGGCAGTTTTGGAGCTTGACAGCGCTGGTTCTCATTCACTTTCATTTTTGATAGAAAAAATAACATATTTTTCAGAAAGTCAAAAGACAGAAAGTCATAAAGATTTAGAATGATATGATGCTGACTAACATACTTTTTCAAACATAGTCAATCTGACCTCAAATCAGCGTTTGCAACTTACCACTCCAGAACCCCTCTTCATCCATACTATAGTTAAAGATGGGTTTCCAGTCCAGGCACAGTTGAACACGGCATCCGATCCCAGGTCAACTTGTAATGACTGCGGCTCCGCAGCCATCCGTGGACCAACTGGAAAAAATAACCAGATTATAACATATATTCTGAGAAATCACATTTTAGGCATGTTTAGTTTAAACTGGACTTTGGTGGCACAAACAAATTACTGTATAGTACAGATATCAAATTCAATGCCGAACTATGAAGAAATAAAAATGACTCACAATAGACGTCCACATTGCGGCTGATGTTGGTGCTCCCTAGTGGGTTGGTGACCTCACAGGACACAGGCTCTGTGAAGAATGAATGGTCCACGATGACCTCATAGGTGTCTCCAGACACTTCCTTAATAACACTTCCTCCTTTTGCCCACCTGTAGGTTACAAAACATGCAGTGAAAGACATATATATGAGCTTGTCTGTGAAATCTAAAGGCTCATTATCTAATTATGATATTAGGAGCATCAAAGTTTGATTTCACATTGATTTCACTTTAATGTCAATCTTTAACATGACCTTACGTTCTGCACATCATGTAAGATGATTTTAAAACAGTAAATCACCAAAAAAGGACTTTAGCTTGACATATTGGGTTACATATTGTAGGATGTTATTAGGTTACTGTAATATTGGAAGAAGAACATTCTCCTGCATTAACACCTTATCCATGTCTTCCACTATATACAGTACACTTAATTTTAAATCTGAATCCTTCCTAGCCGACTAAGATAATGTGATACATATCCTTAAGTTCATTTCTTAATGTGCTTTCACATCCACACGTCTAGAGAAATACATTAAAGCTCTATAAGTTGAACTTTCTTTATAATGGAGGAGAAAGAGCCATCATTACCCTGCCAGACTCGCTATCAAAGCAAAGTGGAACCCGATTTAGAGGTTACCATAGCAATAACCGGAAGGCCTGGCTTCTAATCCATCTGTTTCTATCATAGTCATCAATGAAGCATGATAGCTGCCTGTCTGTAGATGGTTAGAGATGTCTAGCAAGAAAGACAAGCACCTTCCCGAGGAGCCTATGTCTCCAAGCCTGCTTTTCTGAGCAAATGATGACACTTATGTGACAAATCATTGAAGTGAGATATCTCTGCATGCTTCAGCATGTGTCTTGCCTGGATACCAAGTTAACAACACAGTGTCCCATTATATCCAGAAAGGAGAAAAAAAAACTTGAAATGCCTAATAGTAAGTTGCCCCCTGCACAAAACCACTATATGCCAAAAGGACCGAGAAACTGTTTGTTTATGTGAAAAGTTGCAGGACCTATTTTTTCTATACTGTCGAAATAATATGTCTATTTTGTGGCAGTAGATTGTTCGCTGTTGGCAACCACGATGGGACAAATTTGTACAAGCCAATGCCAATGGAGAGTGGGTGTCACAGTTTGACACATGGGTAAATATATAAACCGGTACGTTCAATGGCCTGTAACTCCTGGCTGTGGAACACCAGAGAGAATTAGCGTTTTACAAAGGCAGTTTTACATATCAGTACGTTCAAAGCAGCTTGCTAGACTGGTGCCAAAATCCCACAATTCACCTGCTCTGTGGGAGAGAGTGCACAATTCATTACCTCTGCAACTAACTCCTACCATCTGTGGGTCCCGATGGAGTGTCATTTAAACGATAACTGTCTCCCTCCTGACTAAATTAAAATAAGGAAGGAGAGAAGTTGTAATTGGCCTAGCTCGCTTGCTCGAGAATCGTTGTTTCATGTTGTTAACAGAAGCGACTCTGAAGACAGTCTGCTAAATCTGCACGGGCGCACCTGTGCTTCTAAAAATATTCAAATCGGGACAGACGGGTGCACGTGTCGCCTTCGTCCTCGACATAATTGCTCTGAGGAAAGAGAATATGCGACGCTGTGAAACTTTATATTTATGTGCAATTACAACGGCAGTCACCTGCTATACGTCTACCAGGTGGAGTTTTCCCTTCCCATGGCAATGTACTGCATAAATTACACAAAGCATTTTGTAGCAGCTGCTACGTTATCACATCAGATGATCGACTATGCTGCAAATTACACTAAACTATCAGAATGATTATCAAGATATTTTCGTTTTTAAGTATCTGCATTTATATACATGCACTCGGCAAATGCTTTTATCCACAGCATTTTTTTTTCCATTTGTTTGCACACTGAGAATTAAACCCATGATCTTGGCGTTGCTAGCACCATGCTTTACCAACTGAGATAAAGTAACATTATGAAGAGCTCAGATGCTTAATGGCATCTGATATGCTTTCTTGTAAATGAAATTTTTTTATCAGGCTCTTATGTTTAGGTTCAGTCATTTCACTTTAATGGCAATGAAAAGATTACTAGTCGGTAATTGAAATGCCTTATTTTCCCAAATTTCGTCATTTCATTGGTATTTAACTAATTTAGCTACAAAGCCCTCTAAGTGCATGCAAAAATATCAACTCCTGAAAAAGTCTCTAGTCACTCTTCACTGCCCTTTCTGAATAAAGGTAAAAGTCTAAAAAATTTGGTCAGTATTCTAATACATTCGGTAAACCTTCTTTAACCGGGTTTAAAATGTACGCACGCTGTCGTTCATCCAATTGTTCTTCCGTGGACTTGCTGAAAAATCGTTGTGGCATTGAAGGAATTCTGCCAATAAACCGATATTTCTGAATGATCTGAGACTGGGATTAAGTAGATTTGACGTATTTGATGAATGTGTAATACGTGCCGAGAGCATTAGGTCAATATCATTATCTCATTTTTAACAGAGCGTTTAGCAGCTTTTGCATTTGAGCTCTTCATATAATGTAACAGTTTTAAAGCATGTCTTGTGTAGTGAACATTTATTTTGTTTTTATTATTAATTATGGTGAACAGTATTGTGGAGCACCAACCATACGAGCCTCTTTGTTGGGCAGTAGTCAATGGACAAACATGGAGATATGTCCGAGTAACACCAACAGTTTACATTGGTGTTAGTGTGGAATATTTATCAATAAAACTCGTATCCTAGAACAAAACTAAGACAGTACAGACCAAAGAAGCCACATTTGTTAGTGTTAAGTCCACTGGGTGACAAGCAGGAAAGTTTGGCCTGCAGGAAAGACCCAAATGTTGGGTTAGCTTTGCCAGAGCTGAGCGATTAAGTGCTGCACATCGAAAAAGCCAAAACATCCATGAGCACAGAGACTCCACTGGGCTTTGGCCAGGATCTTCTGAACAAAACAAACATGATCTCCCAATAGAGATACAACGGATCCTCAACAGGGTAAACTTTAGTGCACTGTGTAAGACACCTGTATTATTCTGAAGTGATGGGCAGTCGGTTTTAGGAGGTACAAAATGTTTGGCATTCCTATAAAGCACATTCAGATATTTATAAAATATTACAATGTTTGCCACCACTATAATTATGTTTGGCATCTCAAATCTTGATATTTGTGTAGTTTATTAATTTAGTTCTGTAAGAAGTGAAAAGCAATGAAAACCTAGAATAAAGAAGCTCACATTTACCACAAATGTTGCAAAATCCTATACCGCCAGGCAGCAAATAATCACAAACATATAATGAATATTTGATGCTCAGGAGAAGTTTTACAGTAGGTCCAGCCATTCCACTTTTACTCTCACATATTGTTTCAAATAGCCAAAACACAATGTTTGTCTCTTGCGGTTCATTTCGATAGGTTATTATAGACATACAATATTTGTGTGGAATCAACAGCTGCAAAGATTGGATTTTGATGGATTTTTTTTTTTTTGGACTGGGACAGCTGATTTTTCAATATTCATTTGAGTGGGACATGTGCAGGAGATGGTGAGTCTGTCTTCTCAGTCTGGAATATTGCCACGCACACATTCCAGGTTATAACAAAGCTGCTGTTCACTCCATTATGATACCATCACAACATGGCCTTTCATTGGCCGGTATCACCGCTCGGGACAGACGCCCAGAGTTTCATTTTCTGTTTGGAGATATCGACTGCATCTACAGCTGTTGGTTAGTGTTTCATGTGCCGTTTCGTGGTCGATGAATCATGTCTGGCAGCTTCTGAGTGTCGCTGGGGAGTACGGACATGGAAAACAAACAACCAAACTGCGTGTGCACATTAAATGCTCAATAAGCAAAGCCATCAGCCCACCATGAAAACCTCAAACAGTTACCTCAAAAACTGTAAAAATATGCAGCAAAGCTTAACTTTCCCTAAACCAGTGTGCACAACAGCTGAAACATAATTGTTATGATGATGATTGGACAGTAAATGTGTTTGCTTGGGGCATGTTTACTCATTTTTCCAACAATATCTTTTTTATATTTTAAAAGTCCAGAAGTAAAAAAAAAAAAAAAACTAAAATACACAATTAAAGGTTATTAAACACAAATTACATAAATAAATAAGATATATAAAATAATGTAAATATAGTTATACAGCATATATCTTCAATACAGCACTATATAACTAGCAGAATATTCAATATACTGTATATATCGAAACTTAGCGAGCCACCATCAACGTTTTCCAAGAAATGCTGTGTTCACTCTTATGAGACGCAACTTTTTTCCAGATTGACACCCGCATATTATCCTACGCCCATATTATGAAATGAACTAGACTGGCAATGATCCATCTGAATGCACATGATTTTGGGTACTTACCACTTCTCACCATGCCACATTATGTCAGAGACTCAATAATAGCATTTCTACTTCAGTCTCTCAATCAATGGGCAACAAAATTACCCCATGTTAATGTCAGGGATATTTTAAAGCACTATGGACCCTAAGTCTTTGTTGGAAAGCCATCATTAATTCAGACTTTGGCTCTGAAATTTTTATTGCTCTCCCACAGTGAAAGTCATCAAGGCACACGTCAATCAAGCGACTTATTAAACTCCCAAGCGACAAGCCACAAAATTCCTCCAGATCACTGTCAGCATTTGCTACAGGCCACCCAGCAGTTGTTGATAGAAAGAGAGAGAGAGAGAAAGCACATGGGCATCACAGAAAGGACCTGTCTGGAAAGTTTACAATTTCAAATCTTTAAGAACTTCATGTTAGAAGCTCACATTATTGTCCTGTCCTTCAGAATATAGACTCTGACAGCTGCACATCCTAATGTCTTGCCATAGAGACAGAACATGACATCTTGCATGCAGGTAACATGACATCTTGCATGAAGTCAATACAATGTGTATACATTTCCTGACAGTCTTGTGACATTCTGACATATTCGGATATATTGTTATGCCACTTCCATTGTCTGTAACTCAAGTGCAAAACCGAAATGGACAATGTTTTCTCCATTCTTAAAAAAAAAGAAGCTAACCCCCCAGGCACAATGGGTAATCAAACACGGGCGTGCCTGATTTCAACCACTGTCATTTCAAAAGGCCACAATCTATCCAAGAGAAACATCACCGTTTGTCCACCTGCAACTATGTTGTACATCAATTTTATTCCCCAGTCCAGCTAGATTCATTGCAGTGCAATTCCCTTCTTTATTGATTTTAGTGCTTTTATTTTTCACCTAGTTTTAAAACCCACACAGAAAGGCATGTTCTAACAAATCGGCCAGCTATTGGTCCTCCGCAAGGCCAATGCTACATCTCACGGAAATAAATAGCTTGTATTGTATCCCCATGTTCATTCGCTTGAAGAGGACAGAAAGCATTATTCTTGGATATTGGATCATGTGTCAGACACACACATCTTTCTTTTGATTTGAATGCCCGGTGTGACACCCACAGTCCTCATTTTGGCTACGATGCCGCGAACGGTTGCCAGAACAGTGGATTTCTGCTTTGAGACAGTTCTAAAAATAGTTGATAATATGCAATATAGACTAAATGCCAGAATTTTTTTTTTGTAATATAGATGTGCCAGTCAGATCTTTTTTATCTAACCATCCTCACAAGATTCATTAAAAGTCTTAAAAATTTGAATTCGCTCATCCCATACGGGTTTTATGACTGCCTTTTTCAGAGGCACACATTTTGAGTTAAATAAATAAATACCATGGCACCTCCAAGCTTTCTAATGCCTTAAAAAATTGCTAGTTTCATTACAAGACATTGGAGAACCAATGAGATTTGATGTTATTGACGTGCCGCAACATTTGAATTTACAGTGCTGATTTGTATGTTTACAATAATGTGTCATGTATCAGTAGCTAAATTGGCATTTTGGTACTATTTGTAACATATAACTCGATCTGGTGTTTTACCTGTATTGGGTGACTGGTGGATTGGCTTTGGCTGAGCAGTGAAACTTCACCAGGTTTCCCTCCAGAACTGGCTGAGGCTCCACAGAGAGGTTCACCAATGGCAAATCTGCAAGAAAGGAAAAGTAACAGAGTGGATGCATAGAAAAAAGCTGTTGTCATCCAAAATTGCTGAAAATTTACTTTTGCTATTATCTGAGCAATTGATCAGGCATAACTACATGAAATAATTGCAAGCGTTTTAACTCGGCAACATCAAAAGGCATTAAAATCCGAGAACAGGGCAAAACAACAGAAGCACTGTATATAAACTAATGAGCATCACACCTTTTATCTTCTTAAATGAGGACTAATTGGAGAAATGCTTTAATCACAAAGCATTCAATTACAATTAAAACAAGAAAGAACGGAGCATAACAGCATTTAAATTGGGATATTAATAACAAACACAGTTTATGTAGCCATTAACTTAATATCTTTTCTTTCCTTTCTAATTACCTGACTAAATATGTTGCCTTTTCAAATATTCTTTAATCAAATCATGTATTATTGTACCGAAGGAAAATAAACCTTCTGCAAAGAAATAAATTAGGCAGTACAGAATAATTAAAAATATTTCAAGAAGTTTTGGATTTCTGTGACTTCGGTGACACTGTAACTATATATTCGAATTATAATAGTAACAATGTAATAAGTAATAAAATAAAAATATATTTAAAAAAAACATTATTAATTAAGGCAGACTTGTCAGCCCTTTAAATTAAATTAAAACTGTTTTAGCCTAATTAATATTATAAAACAGATAATTCAACACAATCTCATGGGAATTTGTACGTATTTTACAAGTTGGCTAATTTGTTTTAATTTATACGACCACACTGCAGGAGGCACAATGATATTACACAGCGCCTGAAAATAGTCCCTTTGGTAACTTTCAATAGCTGGGGACTATTTTCGATCACTGCGTAATATCATTGCGCTGTCTGTAGCCATGGTACGGCTGTAAAGTCCTTGATTATTATGTCAAAATAAGAGTACTATTCCTAGCCATATCTGCCTATCGCAACTTTTAATTTTCCGTCGGTATTAGTACACAATGTACTACAGAAGAGTCAAGTTTTAAATATGAAAAATATCGAAACTCTTTTATTATTTTTTAGCGCGATGCCAATGGTCTAATCAGATTCAATGAATTATGCTAAGCTATGCTAAATCTGGTATCGCCAGACCCGGAGATCAGCTGAATGGACTCCAAAACGGTAAAAATCAAATGTTTAACTCTAGGGGAGCTGGAAAATGAGCATATTTTCAAAAAAGTGGAGTGTCCCTTTAACAGCGCAAAAAAAAAGTAACCTTGAATGCGACTACAAGTGGCTTTGGATAAAGTGTCTGCTAAATGCATAAATATACAGTTAATGTAATGTTAAAGCTGCACAGATATACAGTACATGCCACTTGTATTCTCTCATGTAAAGGACGAAAAGAACAGCAAAATACAACACAAACAGCTTTGTGAGTCTCAAGTGACTGTTAAAAAAAGAAGAAACCTAATTGTGCTTTAACCAACACTGGACAGTGGTAAGCACAGAAGCAAAGCAGCTCGCACACATCAGTGATTCAACATCCATGAAAGAGCAGAGGATGAGCAAGATACAGAAAGAGAGAGAGAGAGAGACCAGATCTTGTGCCAGTCATGTGTTTGGGAGCCAGCAATTCCACATCAATGTTTTCTGTGTCTTATTACACTAATGTAGGACTAAATTAGTCTGTGCTGGCACTGCTTTATTCCAACAACAAAGATCAGCGGACCTTTGAGGAATAGGACTGACTCAGCTGGAGTCTCTTTTCACTGCTGTTGTGCAATGTGTGCGCATGTGGCGTATGTTTCCTCGGGAGACCTGAATGTGCCTCACAGGAACTCAGCTGGGCACAGTGCCGTCTCGGCGTTCAACCCAGGTGTCGCCCTATGCCAGTATTGCCTTTTGTTGACCGCACACATTCCGACACACAGACACGCACCTGTGCCAGGCTGCTCTCTGGCTGCATGACACCGAACCTCATTCCTGGGCCCACGGGACACCTTGGTGTAACCAAAGACAAACTGTTTTGTGCCATGAGCTGCCCGGATACCAGCAGGATACGTGTAATGCATTTGCAACGGCTAATTTGGAACTGAGGTGAGTGCACAGGAGAGGGAGGTGTGTTTACGCTCGTGCAGTCTATTGGTTGCGTGTGTGCATATCTCAATACTGACTGAGCGAGCTATGTTCATAAAAAAAAAATCTATTTTTGACATTACTCAGTCAATATTAAAGATATCAAGGTCATATTTTCACAGAATGTTCTTTACATTATGTAGGCTGATTTTTATAGAAAACAGGAAGTACATCACCACGGGATAAAACACTGCACTTGTTACTGGGCCTTAACATTCAATTTGTGCCTTAGCTGTTTTGAAGCATATCATGATTCTCTTTGATGCCACTTTAAGTCTTCTGAGAGTGACCCTTGATGGATAAAAGAGCCATCAAGTGCCTCCTACTTATAAAACTTAAGAATCATATTAACTTTCGATCTTAAATAATGAAATGAATGCCTTTAGATGGACACTTAGCCCTAGAGGACACGCAATACGTCATCTTAAAGGCCCAGACTCATGAGGAC
>JAPMOP011216383.1:0-10983 GCA_029874735.1 Cobitis vettonica | reverse complement strand
GAATGGATTCCAAAACGGTAAAAATCAAATGTTTAAGTCTAGGGGAGCTGGAAAATGAGCCTATTTTCAAAAAAAGAGGAGTGTACCTTTAAAGTCCACGTGAACTGGAAGTCGCAATCGACTTTACTTCCGTGTTGTGCCGTATTTCCAATTGAAACAGAATATCATGTGAGAAAAACAGTGTGCGTGGCTTATGTTTTCCACTGTGCTTTGATTGGATATAGAAAAGTAGGGGTTTCATTCAGAAATGGAACTGGTATCAGACTGACAGTTGGAGCGGGCGGAGTTAACGGATGCTCCGCCCAAGCAGTCTAGCTGATGTCATCAGAAAATGAGGGCGGAAGTACATTTTCAGATTTTGATTGAATTTATGAGGGCATATGACTTAAAAAAAAAAAAAAAAGACTTGCATGGATAAATTAATTATAATAAAAACTAAAATATTACATTAAAAAATATGAATTGTCAGTTTTAAATTCATTGGGACTTTAAAGGGGACATTTCACAAGACTTTTTTAAGATGCCAAATAAATCTTTGGTGTCCGCAGAGTACATATGTGAAGTTCCAGCTCAAAATACCATATAGATGATTTATTAAAGCATGTTTAAATTGCCACTTTTTAGGTGTGAGCAAAAATGTGCTGATCTCTGCACCAAATGGCAGTGCTGTGGTTGGATAGTCCAGATTTAGGGGCGGTATTATCCCCTTTTGACATCACAAGGGGAGCCAAATTTCAATTAGCTATTTTTTCGCATGCTTGCAGAGAAAGTTTTGTTAAACCAAGTTACTGGGTTGTTCTTTTAAGCATTTTCTAGGTTGATACAAGGACTAGGGACCCAATTATAGCACTTAAACAAGGAAAAAGTCAGATTTTCATGATATGTCCCCTTTAAGAATGAACTAGAGCAGTATGGAAAGTAGACATGTGTAAATATATAATACATCAACACATATACATTAATAAAAGGACAGAACAAGTAGTAGAGAAAAGCACCTTCAGTGACGGGTTGCAGTTTGGAGGAGCGTTCAGAGTCTGGCGAGTGGAGAGGCTCTGGTTCCTTCAAGCTCTCCAGTTGTAGGAAAGGGTCATAGTCTGGGCTACTCAAGTCTGACAGGTGAATGGGGAAGTAATTGGCGTTACTGAAGCTCTGAGCCCCATATACACAACCATGGAGGACCTGAGAGAGGACAACAGGGTTAGAAATACAGTGTGACAAGTGCAGCCGACAGGAGATGTGAACACGGGTCACTTACCTTATAGATGCAGCTCAGCACAGACTTGTCGGGTTTCTCCTTGTCTGAGGCCTTTTCAACCTGCTGCAGCAGAGTTTTTGGAGGTAGAGCCATCACCCAGTCCAGCAAGCACAGCAGCAGAGAAACAACCAGCTGGAGATATATAAACATCCATTTAATGTATAATTATAGGATTTCAGTAAATGGAAACTTAAATTCTAACCAGTTCCATCAGCCATCATATGTCTTTCAGAATTACATTATGATACTGTATTTGTATAAAAAAAATAAGTAGCCTAGACTTTGTTAAATAATTATTTTTACATCATTCTGTTGAGTTTTTCTGGTGCATTTGTGTCAAGATACAGTACCCTCTTGTCTAGCTCATGAGGGGAGGACTCTGTGGCCGGCAGAAGGTAAGTGATGGTTGCAATAAGGACCTAAAATGAGCAGGAAAATAATATGACTTCAGCAAGGTTATCAATTGAAAACATGCTAGACTAAAATATTCAGTTTTCCAATGGGTGTCGATGTGGATTTGAAATTACCTCCACAATTTTCTTAGGAGTGTTGGGTGGGAACTTCTGCAGATCATCCACGTAGTTTATGAGCAGGTGCAGGATATCCGAGGCCACCAGGGCGACGGTTTTATTCGCGAACTGGCAAAAAAACATTAGCTGTTAAAATCAGACCCGTCAGCAAATATTAACATGCTCAGGCATGTGCAGAACAATAACAGCTAATCATGGGCCTTATCTGAGCCGATTATAAGTCGAGGGATGAGTATTTCTATAGCCTAATTCTGCTTCATGGATCGCAGCCAAATTAAAAAGAAGACCCTTATGTCGAACCATCCATGATATCAGATCCATAGAAACTCGGACCCTCATCACCAGTTGACTCATTCCACTTGGATGAGACTTTGCGTACACGTGCCTGCACTAGTCTTTATTTCAGACAGAAACACAATAATTCCTCAAAGTCTCTGAACCGTGCATTCTTCAGTGGATTAGCCTTCTGTTTGTGAAGAGTGTAGAAGCCAAATATGTTGACAGTCCAGATTTAGGAAGGCTGGTAGGGATGAGTGCAGGGAATATAGAGTAATCTTCTTCTGGATGAAGAGAATGTACTTGTGCCAGTGTAGTGAGCCCAGGCGTTAGGAACGGCTACAGAGTACTGAAGCCAAGAGCAATGCCATCATTTTTCTGATGTGTTCAGTCACATTGCAAGTGAAGGTTATTTTACAATACACAAACACATTCTTGCTTCTATGGAAAGCAAGAATGGAAAACCGAATTTTCCTGTTCTTTGGATATGAGAGAGTTCAATGCAGTTCTAAATATTTTTTTAAAATTGCTAAATAAATGTAAATTAAATACATTTTCATGAATAAAAAAAAACTGGTTTCATTATATAATGTCAGGGTGAATGAGTATAATTGTTAATAAATTACAACTGTTTCTTAGGTGCAAAACAAACTGCAAATTGTAGATTTTGGTGTATGTAAATGATGTATATAGATGTTATTAAAGCTGTTAATTAAGGATTGTTCATTTTAATGCATCTATCTACAATACCTTGAGAGTGACACAGATGACATTAAGTGCTTCTTTGATCTGTGGATGTTGAGTGCCATGAACCAGCTCTTCACAAAGCCAAATCCCCAGACTACAGAGAGCCACACATCTGAAACACAATCAAAACGGGTAACGTTAATTACATTATGCTTTTAATGTACTGAACCATTAGCTCAAAGCTCAGTTTCTATACTTTTATTTACTCCTTCCTCTTGTCTGCCCCTTCTATGACCTTAGCTTTTCTCTGAAAACACCACACTTTTCCACAGCGAGTTAGGGGGCTTCTAATGACATGGGAGGATTAGAGTTTATTCTAATAGGAC
Organism: Cobitis vettonica; assembly: GCA_029874735.1. Classification (NCBI taxonomy): domain Eukaryota; kingdom Metazoa; phylum Chordata; class Actinopteri; order Cypriniformes; family Cobitidae; genus Cobitis; species Cobitis vettonica. The sequence goes on along the minus strand of JAPMOP011216383.1, from coordinate 7,849 downwards.
TTGAGTCCTTGGATTACTTTAAATGACACTGGTTCTAATCTGTCTAGATATGACCAGACACATAGACCTGCATTGATTTGAACAATATAATGTACAGAGTTATTAATCTGTCTGGAATAGGGCTTCCTTGCTTGGTCAGAAAATAGGTGCATGCACTGACCTGGAAAAAACATTAAAATGATAACGATAAATAATTAATAAGCTAAATTTTGGTGGTTTAAACAATGGTGGCTCCCAATCATACTACATAAACATTAAAAAAAAATTATTGTATGCAGTGTTGGGTAACTTAAACAGTATGTGACCCTGGACATTAATGAGAAATTAATATAAATTAACAAAAGTAATCCACACGGCTCCAAGGGGTTAATAAAGGTCTTCGGGGGGTAATTAATGGGATTTTGTAAGAAAAAAATCTATATTTCAAACTTTGTAAACTATAATAACTAGCTTCCAGTAATGACGCCATCTTGGACTCACACGATTCACTGCGCAACGAACACTCACTACGCTGCTAAAACTCTCTCATGAACCGCGTCCATGATGGTGTTGTTTTCTTACAAAATCGCATAGATTACCTGCAGAAGACCTTTATTAACCCCTTGGAGCCGTGTGGATTACTTCTGTTAATTTATAATTTATGTCCACATACTGTTTAAGTTACCCTACACTGCATACAATAAATACAATTTTTTAAATGTTTAGTAGGATTGGGAGCCACCATTATTTAAACCACATAATTTTGCTTATTAATTATTTATCGTTATAATTTTAATGTTTTTCCCTATTTTCTGACAAAGCAAGGAAGCCCTAATAACTCTTTCCCCCGCCATTGACGAGTTTTTACGGCAATTACTATTTCCACTATTATCCACTAGGTGGCGTTCTTACCCAATTTATAAAACACTTAAGCATCCACTGATCCAAAAACAGTAAAAACTCTGTGTATGTTTTGATCATCGTTCTGAATCTGATCTCTATCAAAATTCCTTTACAAAAATGCAAAATTTGGTATTTTTGAAGAAACCTACCCATATTTGACAGGTGATAAGAGAGAACAAATACAGATGCGATTTTTTTTCCAAGCAGAGGGTCTGTTCTTTCATTTGATATATTGTATGTTTATAGATTTAAAGAAGAACATTTTCTGGAAGGCATTAAACTTTTGTGAAAATCATAAAAATGCTGGCGTTGGCTGGCAACTTTTTTTTAAAAACAATGAAGGGGAAAGAGTTAACCCCTTGGAGCCATGTAGATTACTTTTGTGAAGGATTTATGCACTTTTTGGGGGTTTAAAGTAAAAAGTTGTCCCCTGATCCCGGTTTTCTACCATTATAAAGCTTGGAAGAGCAGGGACATTTACTAAAATAACTCCAATGTGCTCATCTGAAAGATGATGGACATTTGTATCTAGGATTGCTTGAGGGGGAATAAATCAAATTTTTATATTTGATCATCATGTCGCTTTAATTTATATGCATACCCATGAAGATATTTTGTAAATTTCCTATGGTAAACATATCAAAAATGTAGTTATCATTAGTAATACGTGTTGCTTAGGACTTTATTCGGACAACTTTAAAGGCGATTTTCTCAAAATTTGGATTTTTTTGCACCCTGTTTCCAGATTATTTTTAGATAGTTGTATCTCGGCCAAATATTGTCTTTTCCTAACAAACTGTCAATCAAAAGCTTATTATCCAGCTTTCAGATGATGTATAAATCTCAATTTAAAATTGACCCTTATGACCCTATTTTGTGGTCCAGGGTCAACACAGGTCCAGGTGTTTAATTTTAAATTGTATATGGTTATGAACTGTAACATCTTGTGATCCTTGACAATGAGTACCAAATAATTAAAATATAACCATTTAAAAAAGCAGCAAAAAAATCATGACTTGAAAAGCCAAATGTACATGCAATTACATAATCACCCATATGCACATCTGTGATAATTTCAATATATTGTGCAGCCCTACTAATTGCACCGTCAATACTGCATAAAAAAAAAACTCAATTACTCCTCACTAGTGTTTAGTGTACCTTGCTGGTGCAGAAGGTTCATCTCTGGCAGAAGTTAAGATGTGTTTGATTATGTGCTCCTGAAAAAGAAAACCAAACTATCATTATTCATTAGAAGGGCAAGATTTCTTTTCGTTCACTTGAGGTCCAAAATGTGATTCAGGTTGAGAAATCTCAAAACTGTAATTTTTGGCAGTCATTTGGTTTTAACAAACACTTTGTTTAAACTAGGAGAAAGTTACAGTATGAAAGATACAGTATGTTTTTATAAAGCATCAAGCTCTTTTCTCTCAAAACATCAAAGAAAATCTGATTCCTCGATATGAGTCCTAAGAATGAATTTAGCACCTACTGGCCGGATCAAAATCCTGTTCAAGTAACTGGCAAGATCTTGATACAGATCAATTTCGTTCCATCAAGCGAGTGGATTTTACACCACCGATTTCTTACACACATAGAGCCTTTCGCTCGGCACATTTGCGCACAGAAACGTGCACGATACTGCAAGCGCTCCCACCAGACACAGATGCACACAGCGAGATAATACAGACAGACAAACAGATAATGATCAGACACAGACCAAACCGTTCACAACAGACGCAAAATCTGACATAAAACCAGCAATCTGGCAACTCTAAACACGACATATCCAACCATCTGGAAAAGAAGCATCTGTGAGCAGACACACACACACACCAGAAGAGGATCACGTTAACCACAGTCTTTTCATTCATAGCCTGTTCCTTGTCATCAGATGCCATCATGTGAATTTCTGCATGCGGGTGACGGACACCTCCCCGCATGGCATTAGCTCCTTAACATCGCTCAGAACAACACGGCAACACAATAACAACAGCCCCGTGGAGCCAGTCTCAATGCAGTCTGCATTACTGATCACTCATTAGCACATTAGTGCCAGCAGGAACAATTACAGGGCATTTCCATGCACTCTAAACAACCGAGGGAGAAGCATACATTCAACCACTTGGACCTGCCATCGGGGAAGGATGCAGATTAAAGGTTAAACGCGAGCTGCATATGAAAACATTTAAAAGCTAATTTAGTATTGCGTTGTATAGAATCCTGGAACATGATATGATACCTTGACATCTGTAAATTTTGTCATGACGATGTCAGCCGTTGTGGGGTGCAGGGCAGGAAGTTCTTTGTACAGGTTTGGGAGACACACAAGGGACCCCAACAAAATCTGAGCCTCCACCCGTGGAGCCTGATAGATGAGAAGACAAAGTACATCTACTATGACAGCAATATAATCATTAAAAAATGCATGGATGTTTGCGTGCAATGTGGTTTCTCACATTGAGGGATGAACAAGCGGTCACACGGCTCGCCCCCACAATGAAGTCCAGGATGAGCATAGAGGCTCCAGGAAGACCAATAGAGAAGAAGCGTGGAGAACAATGCTTGATGATGGTGTTCACAATGTCCTGAGACACAGAACCAACCTCAAGAAAACCGTCAAATTTGTCAATGTGCAGTTTTAGGCACACACAAACACTCACCTGGTCTTGGTGAAGCAGGCCACAGTGCATGATGTTGTAGAAGTGCGTAAGGAAGTCTGAGTTAGGAGAAACATCCTGTCTTCTCTTCATGATCTTGCAGATGAGCTTATAAGCGTGGAGTTTTCCTTGCTTATAGCGTTCACCTAGCATAGTGGCCTGCACACAGACAAAATGACTGATTAATGCCTCAATGAACAGACACAGCATCATGCAGAACTACTGATTTATGAAATGCACACATTAAAGGAGACATATCATGAAAAATGAGAAGGCCGTCTATTAACAAAATGCTAAAATATATTTTTTTAAGTATGTCAGTCAGTCTCCGTCTTGCCTTTAATCATCTTATTTTCCAATCAAATATATGCATTATGAACAAAGAACCGTCATTATTTCCAAGCAATGATGTGCTGAGTTAGCTAGCTAACGTTAGCTAACATTTGCGTGCTCTTAAATTGGAGCAAACATATGTGTTTTTGTTAATCCTGTCGACATTTAGTTGTGAATGAGACCTTTCACACTGCTTGATCCACATCCGGCATTTCTCCCCTTGAGTTTGAAGTTTCGGGATGGGAAAAAAATCCACCACCCCGTCCAAACTTTAAAGGAACACTTCACTTTTTTTGAAAATAGGGGAGCTGGAAAATTAGCCTAAAGTTAAACATCTGAGTTTTACTGTTTTGGAATCCATTCAGCCGATCTCCGGGTCTGGCGGTACCACCTTTAGCATAGCTTAGCATAATTCATTGAATCTCATTAGACTATTAGCATAGCACTCAAAAATGACCAAACATTTTTCCTATTTAAAACTTTTCTGTAGTTACATCGTGTACTAATATGACGAAAAATTCAAAGTTGCCGATATGGCTAGGAACTTTACTCTCATTGCGGCGTAATAATCAAGGAACTTTACTGCCGTACCATGGGTGCAGCAGGCGCAATGATATTACGCATTGCCCGAAAATATTCCCCACTGCAACTTTGCAACTACAAAAACTCAGTGCCGGTCACATTGAAAGTTACCTAGCTGGGGACTATTTCTGGGCGCTGCGTAATATCATTGCGCCGGCTGCACCCATGGTATGGCAGCAAAGTTTTTTGATTATTACGCCGGAATAAGAGTATAGTTCCTAGCCATATCAGCAACTTTGAATTTTTCATCGGTCTCAGTACACGATGTAACTACAGAAGTGTCAAGTTTTAAAAAGGAAAAATATAGAGAAACTTTGGTTATTTTTGAGCATGATGCTAATGGTCTAATCAGATTCAATGAATTATGCTAAGCTATGCTAAAAATGGTACAGCCAGACCCGGAGATCGGCTGAATGGATTCCAAAACGGTAAAACTCAAATCTTTAACTCTAGGGGAGCTGGAGAATGAGCCTATTTTCAAAAAAAGTGGAGTGTCCTTTTAAGGATATCGGGTATCAGATTTACACAATCTCCATACGCACAATGCTTTGGCATGTTTTCCTCGCTCGAAAGCTTGACAGACCGCCTAGTTACGGGTGCTAAACCATGATTGGCCTGTGGCAGTTTTTGGGCATGGCTTAGCAAAGGGTCAATTGATCACTTGTTTGGAATGTTTTTGTCATGTTTTGAATAAAACGTAATTTAAAACCATAAATAACTGTCTGGTTTTTACAATTTTCAATCACGAGCAAAAATCTGCCTTTAAATTTGACAGGAATAAAAATTTGTCATAATTATCGAAATCGACTGATACAGAAAAAAAATTCGAGAGTTTTTTTTGGCCATATCGCCCAGCCCTACGCCCAAGCAAAAGTGAATTATTCAGCAACTTACTTTGAAGAGCCACGGAGTCAGAATCCGCAAAGGTGGAATCAGATCTGGCGGGGGTGGAGACGACTGGTTGTCAAGGGAGATTCCGAGATTGTCTCTGATCTACAGACATGGAAAAACAGAGACACAAGGACGTTCTTTCAACTGGAATTTGATTAGCAACAGCACTGTAAATCATCCTTTGAGAGCACTCTGAAGGACTTTGCAGAAGTGTGTTTGTTTGTGTGTGCGCTCACCTTGGCCAAGTTCTGCCAGAGTTCGCAGAGGTAGTCAAAGACCTGCGCATGGATTTCAGGGTCCTTGATGGAGTTGACATCTCCCAGAATGCCTAGCATTCTCCTCCACATCACAGTGGCGACATCGGCGTGCCAGCCTGTCAAAGTACCTCCGGCCATCACGCTGCCGTCCTCCGTCGGAAACTCGCTGGTTTCTGTAGCCGTGGAGGGTCATTAGACTCCAACATACTATGAAAAACAGCGCATGTAAAGAAACATGGGTATATACAGTACCGAGATCATCTGGGGTTTGCAGGACAGAGTGATGCATTTTTTCATCCAGCTGCAGGTCTTTATGCTGAACGTTTTCAGAGGTCAGTGTGGCCGGGGATGGCGTCTGCGATCGAGAACCTCCCAAAGAGTGCATGGGAGACGCGCTCTCTGAACCTGAGGAAACATCATGATCATCAGCTCAGTAAAGTGGATGTTTGTTAACATTCATGTAGTAGATCAGTACACTAACGACAGGAAGAGTGCTCATGGAAGCGTTTCATTTTTACCACTAATGCTGCAAATACATTGTGAAGAGGGGGTGGAATCGAACCAGTGTAGATCAAGCAAATTAAATCAAGCAGCATATATGCTTTTCTTAAGGCCATGGCTCAACCTTTTAGTTATCAGCACAAACTCTAGGGTATGCATGTCAAGGGCATACCGGTAATGGTGACTGTGTCAGCTGAAAGGGCGTGTTGACTGAGGCTGCTGTTTTCTGAATCTATGTGCGGTGTGGTGATGCAGGACAGTTCTGGATCTTCAGCAGTCTGCCCTGCTCCTCCCAAACTATCCTGATCTACAGAGCCCAGATTGCACGTCTCGGGTGGGAAGCTGAAATCTGCACACAAGCGTAAATGTCACAAAATACACCCATGCTGACCCCGTTTCCTTTCATATGTACGCCGTTGAACTTACTCTCAAACTTGTTGACATACTGAAAGGCATTGAAGGAATCTGATTGGCTATCAGAGCTTATGAGGTCACTGCCGCAAGCACTGGCTGGTGAGGTCCATTCAGAGGGCACACCGGGATCGTCTGCAGGACGTGTGGCATTTTGCCGGTTAAGGAGCTCTGGTAGATCTTTGGGGATCTCCAAACTTCCCGGGCTACTGCCACGCCTCGTCATGCCCTGATGAAAGAAAACCATTAGTTTAACTCTTAATGCAGGGAGATGGTGTACGTGTTATGAAGTCACAATTAAATTAAAATGGACTCCATTTATCTTATAAATAAATATAATATATCTGGTCTTTTTATGCTTCTGTTTGCACTATTCTAAAGGAAAAGTGTATACGTACAGAGTTGCCTCGGGCTCTCAACCTCTCCTGAATGAACTCGTCCATAAGATCACTGACGTTTGGGTTGCTGTTTCCAGCATCGTTGGACATGGGTCTCATCTTGGGTGTCAGCTCATCTTTATTGGCTACTTTTAAATACACAATAGGCACAGACAGTTTTGTCAGTAACTTTTCCTTGAACCATGTGGATTACTTGAATCAGGCATCAATCAAACTCTTAAAAAATATTCCTTCTACAAATTGGGGTTGTGAACATGGGCAAAAAAAATAACTACTGTCCTTTCAACACAAAGCCCTCTGACATTAAAATCATAACTACTAAAAAAGTAAAAATCCCTTAAACGGAAACCAATCCCAGAACTGATTTCATCCAGTGAAGCGATGCAGTTACTCACAGTTCATGCAGTCCCCAATCAGAGACAGACAGATAGAGCGAACCGTGGAAATCCAACCCTAAGAGTTAGTGATACTGTACATTGGCCGCGGTTAAAGTTAGTGGTGTGAGTATGTTAGAAGGACCACCCAAAAACATAGAAAAAGTGTAAGTCTCCATCCCAAGAAGCAAAGGGTTAGGGAGCCACAGGTTAAAAATCAAACAAACATGGCCGTTCTTTAGGCACAGATGTATGGTAGAGGCTGTGACTTTGTGCATTTAAATACTCCCAGACTGGTTAGTACAGACTACAAGCTGTGTTTAAGTCATGATGGCCCTAATAAACTAATAGTTTGCATATTAAACAGTCCACAAGGGCCATTCGTAGTGGTAGCATTCCCTCTATAATAGCTGCTATTGTGCTAATAGCAAGCTGACAAACTTTAAACACACAAATCATATATTTTAGTTATCAGAAGACAAGACTCCAAGATGCTTCTGCTGACTTATGAACACAGGGCTAGTGCTGCCCTCTACTGGCAATAAACAACTATGCCATAT
>JAPMOP011216195.1:0-15869 GCA_029874735.1 Cobitis vettonica | reverse complement strand
GGATCCAAAATGCAAAATTTAAGTCATGTTTGCTTGACTTTTTGAGTACAAACAGCATTAGGGCTTTCAGTGTGCGTTTAGCAGAACAAAGAAATGTATACAGGTTTGTACCGTAAGGGTGAGTAAATAATGACAGAATTTTCATTTTTGGGTGAACTATGCCTTTAATGAGCATGCCATAGTCCTACTTTTACCTTTAAAGATGAAACTACAGCCGCAATATTGATCGTAACAGTTTCTCCATTTCATTTTCCTGTGTGGTCCATCTCATTTACTGTGTTCAGTCACTGGTATCCTCCAATTGATGGTCAAGTCAGTTTTAAACTACACAAACATAAAGTCTGCAAAGCTCTGCACTCTGTCTAGTTTCCCGTCTCTCTAGAGTATCTGCAGTATCTGTGCTACAGTAAGTAACACAGCCAGCAGATGTCTGCGTATGAGCTGCGGCCGCTCCTCTGGCAGCTATACAGCCATGATAAATCATGTCCTGCTGGGCTGTAATGGTACAAAAGATGTTGAGCAGCTCTGTGTTGTAAGGCATTCATACTACGAGAACCTTTATGAGCGGGTTTAAAAATTGAGAGTACAGATTGTCATAGTAAAGGTTGGGCCAGCATGAGGTTATAGTGTGAGAAATATTACAGATCTTCAAGTTTGTTTAATGCTTTGAAAACCAGGCAACTATGGCATAGATATCAGTGGAGATTTGAGTCCCTTCCTCAGTTAATCCCTATCTATAGAGAATATTGGGAAATAGCTTGATGTCATAAATCCCAATTTTAGGAACATAGAATGGTATTGACATCTGATATTAATTCCCTCCCTCCATGTTGTGGTCCCTTGGTGGTTTCCATCTTCAAAAAAATAAAACACAGAATCACCACCGTTGGCCACTCGCTCAGTCACCTTGCACTGAGGACATTGTCCATTTTAAAGCAGCATTGGGGTTACCCGCAGGGCGTGGGGGCGGGGATGAGAATGATTGTGTCCTCTCCTTCACCTTCCTCACTCTGCCTGTATCAGCATCCATCCCATCATGCTCCAACTCCTTCCCAGTCAGTCCAAACACTCCCAGCCCAAGCCTGAGCATCAGCAGGTGGAGATGGCAGCTCACTGTCTGTGAAGTCAGATGGGGTCAGGTAGTAGCAGTGGGATGATGTGCATGAGAGGCCATGCGGAAATAAGAGAAATACGCTTTATCACATCGCAAGGGCAAATTGGCGCTCATCATGACAGTTTGACCATTGTGGTGTGTGGGTGAGATGATTATTTTCAGAGAAAGATTGAATAGGTTAACTGTTTAGGAGTGCAGAAAACTTTATAAGCATATCATCAAATCTTTAAAATAACTACAATGATGTTTGTTCAATATACACAGATTCGCCCCCTTTTCAGTTTTTATTGTGTTTTCAGTTAATAGATCATACATTTCCAATTTTTTGATGTTTTTATCCTGGTTTGGTGTTTTTTTTAGCTGGTAGATCAGCATACCTATGCTGCTCATTTACATTTATTCATTTAGCAGATGCTTTGATCCAAAGCACCTTAAAAATAACCACAGTATACAAAGCTTCATTTTCAAGTCTGAAAAGTGTTAAAGCTAGGAGAAAAAAAATGACATAAAAGTCTGTTTACTTCATCAGAGAGGAACAGAATGGGTGAATATTTTGACCAATGCGGTGCCACTCATGTACTGAAAGTAGATGGCGAGAGTGAACATACACCTGTAGGAGTGTTTGCCAGCAAAAAAATGTTGAATGTCTCAGGCTGATTGAGCAAGGAGTTCTTGCTGGTAATACTAGCTAAGAAGCCTGTTGGTGGCACCATTAAACTAGCATCCCATGCTGGGGACCAACTTCCAAAACAGCACATGCTGGTGAGCTGCAATGGCAGGCTTTTCAGACGTGTTTTTAGTGCCCTTGTTTATCTTGGCATTTTATCTACATTATTTACTGACCTTTACTGAAATTTCTCTGTCAGTTTTGTTTTATGTTGTTTTTCCAGGTGTTTGACATCTGGGTGTTTTGCACTTTAGCCAACAGGGACAGGCTTTTGACAAGTGATTCTCCGTAGCAGCATTTGCTCATTGCTGGACACTCTAGAGAGATTACTCACCCACAACGCCCTTCACTCATATGCATCATCAGTATTACATTCTGCTTCATACATCACTGTCATTTCCCTTTTTAGTTGTGAACGATAGCTTGTGAGATAAAACTATACAAAACATAAAGAGGTCAGACAGTCAGTGTGCTCCCAGGGGACCATTACTCGACTTTGGGGCCACAGGTTACGCATTGGACTGAGAGATGCAGAATAAAGCACTCAACTCTGTCCTTTAGTATTTCTACTTCATCTTTAAAAAAAGCCATCAAGCCACATTGCACAGCCGAGTTAAACAACATTTAGGCTTTCTGTCTACAGTTCATTTACATTTATGCATTTCGCAGATGCTTTTAACCAAAATGACTTACAGTGTATTAAAAGGTATAAAATGTTCAGTGTGTATGTTTGCATGGCTGACACAGTGCTCTTCCAGCTTAGTTGCACTTGTTGTAGCCTTGCTGAAGAAAAACATCTTTCTGAAGATCTTTGCTTTGTGGCTAAAGAGCTTTAGCAAACACTTCAGCACTAGTTTTTTATTTTGCAGGTAAAGAGAGATATTTTTTAATAATCTTTTCTGATAAGTAAAATATATCACTGCAGAATGGCAAGAAGAACCAGTATTAACCAGATACACATAAGAAAACATACACTGTAAAAAAATAAATAGTTGAGAAAAAGCCGCTAAACGCCACCTCAGTCAAAAATAAATAATAATGATATTGACCTAATGCTCCCGGCACGTATTACACATTCATCAAATACAATACTTTTGCTTCAATATTCGTCAAGGTGCAAGAGTTTTTCACCCAGTTAAAGAAGGTTTATTGAATATATTAGTATATTGACTACATTTTGGGAAATTTTTGCATGTACAACACTTAAAGTGTTGTTTAGTTTTGGCAAATGCAAATAAGGTAATGGCACAAATGGCATGCACTTAAAATATGGCCGAAATCTCTAAAGGAGGCAATTGTATCCATTGTCGTATACACAGTTTTGTCGCAGCACCAACTAGTGGTCAGACAAATGTTTTACATGCCTGTAACTTCATCTGAGGTTGACATATTTTCATGGGACTGGCTTTTGTTGGAGTCCTGAATTGTTGCAGAATCCAACAATACCAAACATGCCAGGTTTCATCTTACGCTTAGTCCAGCGCTGCGAAATAGCGCTTCAAAAACAATTGCGAATATCTCGGCGAGTGTTATTCCGATCAACTTAAAACCACTTTTTTTTACACATATAGCTTCTGGAATATATACTAATGATAAAACGTCAAAATTTACATCGGAAATGGACGAATATTTGGTTTACTTCCTGTCTCCTGAGATATCTTCATCATTTTGTCCCACAATTCTATGCGAGTTTGAAAAAGTTAAATAGTGGCCAAATAAAGTTTCTACAGCACAAATTTAGTGTAAATAAGGTTACATTTTTCACTCTTTACACCTTTTGATAGCATTTCTAGCAAGAAATTAGTATTGTAGCTTTCAAATATGGGATTAGCTATCAAAAATGCACTCTCTGTTTATATTTCAAACAGAATTCCGTTACGCTGCCTATGAAGACTGTCCAAATGCGTTTCCCGGAGCTGCCTTTATGCCGCCAAAGTCGTTTCGGACCTATGTTGAGCACCGCTGGATATGTTCGCTTTTATAGTGCTCATCTCCATTATTTGCTATATTGCTGCTGCCATGGTCAATAGATGTTGTGCATAAACATTCATTGTAAACAAAATTTTGATTACAGCCTGTGAGCGATAATAGCTCAGTGTTTATTGCACCAGACAAATAGCTTTAAGTTTTGTGAATAAAACATCCATCTTTAAACAGTGGCTCAGTTAGTCTCTGTCAAAATGAAATGTGCTGTCAGTTGGCAACTTCAGTCAGATTAAGTCATACTCCTGTGATGAAGTCAACCATTTTCTCATGTCATAAGAGATAATTTGCCACCAATGTCTTTCATATTTCTAGACCCGAGTCTCTTACCCAAGATGCAAAACAGATCGACAAAGAGAATAACAATGAGTCTTATAACATAGCAACTGACAGCTTTAAACTCTCTGAAATCTGCTTTGATATACCTGTTATCAGTGCAAAATGAATTTGGATGGTTTGTGAATGTTTGTAACAGCCGAGGCAGAGCTTAAATTGATGTGACATTTAAATGATTTGTTTTGGAAGAATTTCTCTTGTCTTAGCTGTAAAAATACACTGCTGAAAAAGCTGGACATCAGCATATGTTGTATTTTTGTTGGTGATCCCCACCATGAGATGGTATGGGTCTTTTATAGGTTATGATTTACTTCCTTAACCAATCAGCATTTCAAAAAAGACCATGCTTGTCTTTGCTTCACCAGTGCTATAGCAGCAAAACCAGTGCTCTTTTGGTAGACCACCGTGCTTGCAACACATAGACCATGGGTTCAATTCCCAGAGAACACACATATTGGAAAATGTATAGGTTGGATGGACTGTAATATTACTGTCCATTATGGACTGTAATATTGGTAAGTGTCTTATTGTTTTTGAGGGTCCTCGTAGCATCTATGAAGAACATAAAGGTTTTTTTATAGATTCTTCCACATTGGTATGTAAAGTAGATTCAGCTTCATCAGTATGTAAAGTAGATTCAGTAGATTCATCCTCATTAGTATGTAAAGAGATGTCAATATCAGACTAGCATTGACACACACTCGTTAGTTTTTCATCTACGCCCTTTAGATTCCCAAACACGCTCCTCATTCACCCTATGCTCTGTTTGATATTTGTCAGACATCAGCATCTCAATGAGAAGCTGTCAGTAGAGGTCAGAGGAAAGAAGGAATATATCCAAACTCTAAACGTGTGTGGAAGTTTTATCAATCCATGGCTTTGCGCCCGACAACACCTTTGGCTTGTTCCAAAGACCGTTCAGATGTGAGGATAGCGATCCGTGCTGTAGCTGCAGAATATTAAAACGTACCACCCTAGCAGTGTGACCAGCAAACGTCTCTGCAGTCTGAATCTAGAGGTGTGAGGTGCGCCACCCAGAGGCAGCTGGCGGCAAGTGAAAGTATTCTGAGAAGGGAATGAATCACTGTTCAGCTAAAAACAGCAGGAAACTGTCAGTAGTCGTATATGTCAGAATGTCAGTAGCTGGCGAGTCTGTGTGCATGTATGCCTTTGTAAGAGAGAGATAGGGGTGGGGGATAAGAGGGCGAGAAAGAGAGAGAGAGAGCAGTGATGAATGCAAAACATAGAGACACTCTATTTCCCCTCCTACATTACAGAGGACACTGTTTAGCTCCTCTCCCAAGGGTGAGCCGCTGCAGCATGCCCAGATGTTTGTCTTCGCTTGCAAGATATTTCACATCTCTCTTGCCATAATTCATTTTTCGTTGTCGCATCTAATACCTTTGCATATTGCTGTTTTGAATTGGATTGTGACTATGTTAGGATTTTAATTTGATGGTGCATTCTGGGTAGACAACAACATTTGGGTAGATAATGAGTATTATTATTATTATTATTATTATTATTATTATTATTATTATTGATTTGATTGAGGGATGTTGAAACCTAACACTGCATCTATGCCAAACAAAACTATATTGCTTCCATAACGAAGTAGTATAATATTATTTCGTAATTTTCTTTTTGCATTTAATTTTAACTTTTTATTCCACGTTTATATGAACTAACAATTCTGCGTACCCAGTGATGCAGATGTTAAACAAAAATTTCCTTCTCACACAGGAACAAGGGAAGGTTGGCGTGATCTTCAATGTGGGCACAGATGACATCACTATAGACGAGCCCGCTGTCACCGTGAACGACGGCAAGTACCATGTGGTCCGCTTTACACGCAGCGGTGGCAACGCCACCCTCCAGGTGGACAACCAGCCCGTCATTGAGCGCTTCCCATTAGGTAAGACCCTGTGGATGGCCAGAGGGTGGGGAGAGCCAACAAGGGGATCTCATTAAACATGTGGTTGATAGAAACACTGGAAGCAGCTTCCCCTGAGAAGTACACATGGGATCAGAGAGAGATAACTGGCCTCAAATATCGACTGTAATATTGGGAAGAGGAGAAAGAATAAATGTATATTTCGACTCTCAAATCTGTTTAAAGCTCCTGGCATGGATTTAAATCCATGTTGGAGGGATTCCTTATTCAGGGGTACAAATTGATTTATAATTTCAAATGTGAGTTATTTGGGTTTGAAGTGTGCCATTTTACCCTCAAATTCTTCCCAGGGAGTTTATGAGTCACCACATGCAGGGCCCAGATAACCACCACATGAACAATCTAATAACAATTGCAAATTGACACATTTCCCCCCAAGCTGCCTAATACATTCAGCCTGAGATGGATTTGGAGTCTTTACAGTTTTTAACTTCAGCCAGCTTCGCTCTAGGCGGGCGAAGAAAGGCATCTTTGCGCTTGTGAAGATGCTCCATCCCTGAACTGTGTGCAAACTTTGAACCACAAAGCTCACTTTCATTCTAAGATTTAGCCAAAACACCTCTTGCAGGTTGCACTTTGAAACCAAGCGCTCTCATACACACGGCGCTACCGAGCCGTGGCGTCGTCGACACTGTAACCCGATATTCCACCGCCTTTAAACTTGGGCGTCAAGCTGCGATTCATCTCCTCAACCCTGCTGTATTCACTCCATGAGCCACACTTGCCCTATACAAACAGTCCCATGGCCTTATGTGCTTTCCAATTAAACCTGAGCAAACTCTCTCTCTCTCTCCCTGTTGTGTACTTAGGAAGCCTCTTTCCTCTCACAGCTGCTGTTGCACAGGAAGACATTTTCTTTGTCTCTAACAGCAATCCTGTCTTCCCCACCCTTGTTTTCTCGATTTCAATCTGTTTCTGCAACGAGCTTCTTCACGCCAGGTCAGCGGAGTCAAGGAGTCTTTAGCGGAAATACGGCTTTAGCTAAATACAGAGGAGGTTTGGGCTCACCCGCTACGCTCCGTCTGCCTCTGCATGTGGGGTCTCGTCTCGAAATCGCCAGAGGTTGAATGGCGCCGCATCCCCGTGGCTCGGACTTGAGATTTTGTTTGATTTTTGAAAGGGAAAATTGGTTTTCTACCACTGCGACATAGACCTCCCGTCCGCCAGGACTCCCATAAGCCCCCTCAGGTAGTGCTAGTTGGACGGGTGGGCAGAAAGCCGGGCTTCAAAGCCGTCACAGTCAAGTCACGCTTCCTTTAAAACCAAATTATGTGCATTTAAATGGAATGGCAGGGCTGTTATATGGCACCTTTCATCCTACGGATTTTAAAAAAGATGTCTTGCGTGTTATCCAGCGGTGGATTGTGTGCATAAATGAAGCTGGTGGTGTTTGGCTTAGATGAACAGCCCTGATTAATTCAGTTAATTAAAACTGGGTATTAGATGACCAGATCTGCTCAGATTTGCTGTTCCCTGTGGATGCAGTCGTGAATGGGTCATCTCGTCTGGGGCATTTAGCAGAACTGGCCTATTTTCCACGACACACTATTATATAAATAAAACTCGGGAGAATCTCAAAGAATAGCAACGCATTTCTTATTGGATGGATCAGTTTCTTACCGTTTAATGCTGCTTGCTTACAGATGAGACCTATTTTGAGTTTTCTTTGAAGGTTGGGTGCAGAATTTGCTACACATGAGGTCTTTTAACAGGCTTATGGGAGTGGGCGGTTTGGCCCCCATTCATGTTGCAAGGCGGGTAGTATTGGATTGTATAATATGACACAGTATGCAGCGTGTGACAAAATTAACAGTTTACACATGACATGCTAACATGACCTTGCAGGAAGACTCTTAATTGCAATATAATGTTATAGCAGATATAAAGTTATATACGTAAAGTCAAGTTCAAATGTCAGGGTGCGGAAAACAGTATTGACTGAGCTGCGATGTTGAGATGATTTAAGTATTTTGACAGGATGGTGGAGAGATAGAGATCGGAGAGGAGATATGATGAGATTTTTCTCTTCAGTGAGTAACAGGACCCAAGAGCTAATTTTTAGCTCTGGCGAAGGAATCTGTCTCGCAAATTTGAGGACAAAGGAAACTGCAGTATCTCATCAGATACATTCTGTCTGTTATCTGGCAGCCGTGACACATAGTCAATTATAACTACGATGTCTTTTTGTAATTACATGTGTCCTAATTTATGCAGGTACCTCTGCAATGCGATGCTAGACGTTCAGCCGAGCCGATCGCATTGTAGAGACCAGAAGATGTCTTCCTGTGCACTATCATTATATAACTGCATATTATAATGTGTGACATTATCACTGATGACTGTTGTTTTATTGATTGTATGAAGTTTTCCTCCTGAAGTACATGACATGATTCGTAATCGAGCAAACCAAAATTAGAAGTTAAACCATCACTAAATATGTCCTCAAAGCTTTCTAAACAGATTTAAACATGCTCTAATTAGTCTCAAGCTGCTAAACTGTCTAACTAAGTGTAATCCACCTTAAAACCACATAACTTCCAGCATAAAGCTCGTTTAGACTTCCTAACTTGCTAAACTTGATAGTCATGTTGCCATGTTTTTAACCATGTGACGCTTGAACTTCCAGATATTAACCTCTTATCTGTCTCTCTAAATTCTTTGAAGGGAGCATTGATAATGAACGACTTGCTATAGCCAGGCAAAGAATTCCATACAGACTTGGTCGGGTAGTTGACGAGTGGCTACTCGACAAAGGTAATAAAAATGGATTAATAAAACACTGACTTAATGATTTATTAAGACTCTGTAAGAGGTGCAGTTCCCTTAAAACCGCCAAGCCGGAGGCCATATTGGGCTAAACTTTCTATAACCAAACGCTTTGCATTGGCACATCCAATGTGCAGAATCGTGGGCCAAAACAAACAGCGAATTGTGGCTGCCCACTCACCCTGTAAATCTAATCTGTCATCTCTATGTGGCTTTGGCTTTTCATCCATCCAGCAGCAATAAATTGTGTTCTTAACAAGGTCAGAACTGCACCACTTCAGAGATTAAGGTTTAATCTTAAACATAATCCCTGACTAACATTCTAACAACGTTCCATAACTGCAACAACTGTCTGTAAATAGTTGATATTTTTTGCTGTCTTATGTTTTCCTTCATGTGATCCCCTCTGACCTTCGCAAACACTGAAGAAAGGATCTTAAAAAATAACTCATATACAGCAGGAAAATATATTTATCTTTTCCATTCCCAACAGTTAAAGGGACTATTGCATTTTTGCTCTTAACATTAACCTCAGTCTTTTCCTTTAACCCTTTGAGTGCAATAGAAAAAAAAATATTATTTGGACTGTAACATTGTAGCAAAAAGTTTTAAAGAGATAGTTCACCCAAAAATGAAAATTCTGTCATCATTTACTTACTGTCATGTTGTTGTAAACCTGTATGAGTTTTTATCTTCTGATGAACACAAAATAAAATATTTTCATAAATGATGGTAAGCACACAGTTGACAGTAGGCTACCCATTGAGTTCCATGGTATTTGTTTTTTCTACTATGGAAGTCAGTGGGTAACGTCAACGGTGTGCTTACCATCAAAATATTTATTTTTGTGTTCATCAGAATAAAGAAACTCCTACAGGTTTTCAACAACGTGATGGTAAGTAAACGATGACAGAATTTTCATTTTTGGGTGAACTTTCACTGAAAAAAATCCTTATTGCACTTAAATGTTTAAACAACTTGAATTTACAATTATTTTCAACTTTCTTGACTAGTGAGGAGTTGCTATAAATTATAAAAAATAAAGTTAAAAGCTGTTTGCCAGTAAATTTAAATAGATTTAAAATTTATGTTATTTGCTGACAAAAGTTTGTTCAAAGTTAAATGAACATTAATAATTAAGTCATTTATTTTTACAGAATAAAAAACTAAAATAACAGCCTCATGCAAAGCATTCTGGGGAAAAAAATCTGAAGGAAAAAACTGAAAAAGGTTGATGAGGATTTCTTGTTCTCAGTATGCTTTTATTCTGTAAAGACAAAGACTTGATGTTTAATATTCATTTAACTTTGAACAAACTGTTGCCAGTAAATAATATAAATGTAAATCTACAGTAAGTTACTGGCAAACAGCTGCATGACTACAGCAAATTTGTATACAGTGTTAATATATTCAAATTCATTTTTTTATAATTTATAGCAACTCCTCGCTAGTCAAGAATGATGAAATTAATTGAACATTTTCAAGTTGATTAAACTTGAAAATTTAAGTGCAACAAGGAATTTTTACAGTGTACAATGTAGTAATCTTTGGACTCGTGAGGCATCTGTAAACAGATGAATCTTGCTAAGACCATTGTATTAGATTTCCCCCAAGAAACTTTCTCAGTTATTAAAGTTCAGAAACAATCCGCGAGGTTTGCGTCAGCACATTATCCGAGAATATTTTGCATTAAAACCCCTTACTGTATGTGTATGTTGTCAGACGTTTTGGTTGGTCGCGCTGTTCTCATCAATATGCAAACACCTTTTACCGTCCATGTACTGAGCAAACATCACATCTAAATGTTAAGTGTAAAACAAATACCCTTGACCTGTTTTTTAAAGAAAAACTGACCTTTCAGACTCCGCATGCTTCTGTTGATTGAACCTGATAACTTGAAATAATGGGATTTAAATTTTAGTTCTACATTTGTGTAAAAGTCAAGACGTTTAATCCCCCATTGTGAGTTCAAGATTTACAATGCTTCATCGACATTTAACTGTATTTATATACATATGCGATAAGTTTTACTCATGCTGTGATTCGATTTAAAAAGGGCATTAAACTAAAGCTAAATCCGTCATAAACCTCACTAAACCGAAACTAACTCAGAGGGTTAAACATAAATATGAAAGACGTATTCGTAATTAAATAAAAGGAAAATTGCTGTCGGCCTTTGCAAATTCGGATGTGATTAACAATGTCCCTTTAACATGTGCAATTATTTATAAGTAATTTTAAAGACACAACGCCCTCATACTGTACGTCAACTCTGTGTCCTGTATGAATGATGTGTTTTACTGGCTGACTGAAAGATATTTGTGCTCATTGAGGGTCTCTTCTTTGTGATTTGTATCTTAAAAGCTTTTGGTCACTTGTATTTATCTACAAAGAAAAGATCTATACAACGTTGAATCAATCAAAGGAATCTTATTTTTGCATGTAAAGAGTTTCACCTACTAAAAGGATATCTCATTGCAAAATAACAGTTAGGTTCATCCACACCGTCTTAATAGAAGCTTTGAATCGTTTTTCACTGCTACTTCAAATTATATCACATGTAACATTTTTTAATGTCACACATTAATCAAAATAATCGTTTCAGCATGCGAATAAGAACACGGGCCATCTGGCTTCTTTTCGCTCTGTTGTGACATGCTTTTTAGAGGATATTGTCTTTTTATCTGCACTCCCTTGTCAAACTTAGTTATTTTCGACTGTTAAAAGCAAGACCCTACTTGTGTTAAATGGCAACCCTTCATTAAGCATTAAGTGGCTCTCACGAAGGGGATAACAACTGCCCACTTCATAATCAGCTGTGTCAGAGTACCTGTTCATCAGGATTAAATACATGGCGGCAGTCCAGATTTCAGAGGCCAAAGGAAATGGCATTTCAAGTTAACCACCCTCCCCTATTAAAGTAATTCCAGAGGTTTTCTTTGCATTCAAGTATATTATATAAAGTTTACCCTTTGTAATTGTTGCAGTATTCTGTATTTTATTGGTTTGGACATAATTGTCATTAAATTATCTTGTTACAACTGCTATAGTAACCTTATCAGATTATATTATGTTGCATAATCTAGTCAGATGCTTATGCAGACGCATTTCAAGACATTGTGGGTATTTCCAGCATGAATGATAACTTGTTTTGACCAAATTGAATACAAAAAGCAATATCACATGTATCCTTATCAAAGAAAGAAATCCCACCATGCATTCTGGTGAGCTTAGACTCAGGCTATAGAGATTCAGAGGACGAAATCCTCAATGCACAAGCAGTATTGTGTGTGCGTTATTGTGTGTGCGTGCGTGCGTGCGTGCGTGTGTGCATACCCCCATGTACTGTATGTTTATTCATGTGGCTGGAGGAAACCCTCTTGCCTTAGTGACACATTAGCATTTGAGCTGGCAGATGACACTTATTGGTGCAGATTAGCATCAACAAGGTCTCTGAATAAATCATATCCAAAACTCTTCACATACTCATAAATACTGTTTTTCAATTCAGTTGATTATCCACAGCTCAAGTCCTACTAGTTTAATGAGACTCAAATGATAATATATACCCATTATTCTATAATGATAGGGGATCTTTCATTCCTCTATTATCCAGCCCTCATAGAAAAGCTACCTCGGGCTCTGTGATTGATCTTTGCCATCATGTTTAATACAACATTTTGCTCCTTGCGCTATGCGGGACAGAAACGACAGCCATTAGAATTGGAGATTTCCATCGCCAGGTTCAAATGTTAAAAGTGTTATCAGTTGACGTAGGCAGGTTTGCTGCAGACTCCAAATAGCTCATACTGATCGTCCGCCTTCGATTCTCTGTTTCTCTCTGTCTGCCCTACTGTCGTACTGCTCTCTCTCTCTTCCTCGCTCTCTCTCTTTCTCTCTTTTTTTCTCTACATCTCTAATCCACCACAGGTCGGCAGTTGACCATCTTCAATAGCCAGGCAGCCATTAAGGTGGGTGGTCAGGATAAGGGACGGCCGTTCCAGGGTCAGATATCAGGCCTGTACTACAACGGGCTCCAGGTGTTGAAACTGGCAGCGGAGGGGGATCCCAATGTGCAGGTGTCAGGAAACTTACGTTTGGTGGGGGACGCGCCTTCTGTCCTGTCTACTGAGACCACCTCGGCCACCCCTCCAGCTGCGTCAGATATGTCCACCACTATTATGGAGACCACCACCACTATGGCAACCACCACCACCCGTAGACAGCGCTCACCCAGCCTGAAGGACAGTATTACACAGGTGAGGAGGAGATGATGGGGATGTGGTTATTCTTGCTTGTTTTTCTTTATTATAAATTATACTCTTTGTTAAGTTGTTTATAGCTGAAAGAAATTCGATTTTTTGAATTTTTGAAACTCTCTTCCCCAAACCTGCACTAATGGTTAAGACGATGTTGCTGTATTATCTAAGTCGCTGTGCTTAGACAAAAATAGTTGAATAGGCCCACAGTTTATACTTTTAGGGGAAATAAATATACCAATTCCCTGTTGTACTGACTACAATTGTACGTTATTACGTTGGGATAGGAGAAAGTATTTTTGGCATTGAAGAAATTACAAACACCTTTAAGTACCTTCTGAAGTGCTTACAAAGCTTTCCATCCTGAATGGGTGATTTTGTTACATTTATAAGAGTTTTGTTTTACAAGATGTCCAGTTGGCATCAGCAATAAAAGAGCTGACAGGACAGATCACCGTAGGGTAGGAGATCTTTGTCATTTATTGCTTGAAAAAAAGCAATGCCTCTAAATCAGGAAGCCCCTGAAGGAAAAGTATCGTGATGCTCCAATTCACATATGTCTTTAAGCTCTCCCACATATTTTTTTTCTTTCATTTCTCCCACACATAGTATTTTACTAGTCACATCTCCTTTGAGTAGTCCTGCAATTTTCTCAAGTCATTATTTTCAAAGCCTTGAGAAAAACATGTAGAGATGGAGTACATCACTTGTGAAAGGAAATGCATTGTAAGAACAAAACGTCATTAAATTGTCAGGTTACAATGTGGCAATCTTTTTAAAACTCAGATTCAAAGGCTTATTTAGGCATTAACTGACACTTGTGTTAGAGATGGCCATTTTGTTTATTGGATCATATTGACGTGCTTGAGTACTCTGGGGGGGGGGCATTATATCATTTTCACATTTTGTTTTTTAAATTCTTTCATACACAGCAAGGTTGTTATCATGAAGTAAAATTGAAAGTAAAATTAAAATAATTAATATAAAACATTTTTAACCTAAAGTAAACTGTCAGAAAAAAATAACCAAAAAATGGTCCCTAGCTATTACTGAGGCAGTAGCCTTTCAAAAGGTCCTAAAATGTACCATTACAGATGTTCCTTGGAGCTACTAATGTGCTCTTTTTTGTACCAATGTACCTCTGAAGTACTAATATGAACTTTTTAGGTGCAATTTGTGTACTTTTTGAAAGGGTGCTTCCCCAGTGACAGCTAAGGACCATTTTTTTGATAGGGAATATTTAAAAAATAGTAAATTGACTAAAACTAAACAAAGGTAACAACAGTTAAAGAGCACCTATTTCATTGCTAAAAAACAACGTTATTTTGTGTATTTGGTATAATACAATGTGTTTGCATGGTTTATGGTTTACATTATTACATTAAACACATTAATTTCCACATACAGTACATTTTTGTAGCTCCAGATATCCCTGTCTTCCTCAAATGCACTGAGCTTGCTATGCCACAGAGCACCAAATTACATTATATGTGTTCCAAATGGTCATTTATGTACATTATGACTATCTCAGATTAAAGATATATTTATATGTAAATGATTATTATTGTGTGCATAAAGATAAAAAAGATAAAATAATGCCTACTTGTCATGGATAGTCATTGCATGTACAGTATCAGAATGACCTATTTCCAGTAATGACAAATGAAATTGGATTCCTCTTTGGAGAAGCGTTCAGTATTATCTCTTACAAATTCCACCATGTAAATAGCGAATACACCATGGTGCAAGCGCAACTGGCTTTTAAAGACAATGGGACATGAGACTCTGATTGGTTTATTGCACATTACGCCCAAAACACACCCATGACTCATTAAGAGGGCATGTACACCAAAGCATTTAAACGCGGCTGAAAATGGCAGGCAGGCGCCAACTGTATCAGCTAACTGCTTTGGTTGATATGATACTTCTGTTTTGTTTATCAGTTGTTCCGCCGGGTGAGGAAAATATGGCAAGCACCTGCTTAACAAAACCCGCCAGCTGCTGCCGCTTTTGAAAAACGTGGCGCTTCCATTTGAAAAAACTAAAAAGGGGTCACAGGCGTAACGTCTTGGTGTACACACCCCCTAAGAAAATGTATAAAACCCTTTTGGACCATGCGTCTGGCACGCCAACAATTTTTTCCATTGTTAAACTAGCAAAAGTGGATTCAGACACGTCCTAAGTGCACCTGCACCATGTGCTTTAGACTATGCGCTTAGATCATTAAAATAGGGCCCATAGACATCAAATTTCCAGTCGGGCTAGCTAACGTTAGCTTAATAAATAGATGGTTAATGTTGTTACTACTAGACAAGACACACATGAATAATGGCTTGTTCTAAACGGCAGAGTCCTTTTTGGGATTTTCAACATTTATTCTGAAATTGGAAATGAAATGATTTATTTTTGCATAATATGTATGCATATACGCTTTCCTGTCTAATCAATCTTAGCATGCTTCAAAAGTTTGCTTCACATAGTTTGCCTCACATTTGTCATCCACACGCCAGAGAAACAATAGTTAGACTGCATCGATAGCACCCTGGACAACTGGCATTTTTCAGAGAGCAAGATATTGCTCCTGTTAAACTATGAAGGGGGGCATGCACACCAAACCTTTTAAACGCGGCTAAAAACGGCTGGAGGACGCCGAATGCCAGCTGTTTCTTCAGCTGAGCACTTTGGTAGCTGTGATACTTCAGCTGTGAGCCGGTTCGTTGTTGTGATATTTGTCCCGCCCCTCCTCCACTGTGATTGGATGGCCGTGTGAGAACTGACATTGACGAGCGG
>JAPMOP011216080.1:0-10329 GCA_029874735.1 Cobitis vettonica | reverse complement strand
GGGTACACCGATATATATCTGCCTGTAATCGGTATTTCCAGATAAAAGCACATTTTCCCACTATTGCACATTGTCCGATTCTTTAAAAACAGACGATAATCAGGGCAGATTACATCTAGTCAAAAGGAGTGGAAAAATGCATCAGAAATCCTACTATGTGATTACCGTATTTTGAATTGGGTGACAATAACAACAAGGCATAAAAAGCTAAAGTATTGGCAGATGTCAATTAAACGAATAGCGTTATCGCAACAGAAATTTTGTATCAGTACCTAACCCTATCACACGAAAATAGCAAAACAACTAAAAGCGCACGCATGCGCACACACACACACACACACACACACACACACACACACGGTGAGAGGCACTGACTTGGTCTGGAAGTCTGGGATGGTGAAGAGCACTTGCATGACAGAATTGAGGTAGCAGCTGTTTCCCAGGTTCTTCATTCCGGTGAGCCCCGGTCCCCACAGGGGCTTCAGAGTTGTGCCTGACTCCTGAATCACCTCCCACTCGCCCACACGCTGATTCACTGCAATCTCCAGCTCAGTCATGGTTCGCTCCGTCTGGTAACAGAGAGACACATTTTAAGAAACAGCTGCTTTCTAGGGTGAAAATGTCTTTGCAAAAGCATGAAAACGTATCTTAATTGTCTATATTTGATACAACAATTTGTTGTATCTTTTGTGCATTAAACTGTAAATGATGTAACAACGTGAAAGCATACAGCATATAGCTTATTGCTTGTAAAAGTGTGGTAAAATTAGCTCTTTGAAAACTAAATGTTGGTATTGGTATCAGTCTCAAATCTTCTACTTGAAAAATACCAAGATATATAACCGGCCTGAAACTGTGACCACAGAAGCATAATACAAATAGAACAATGATCGACTCAAACCAGAATACCTGTATTTTTTTATAGATGACCTTATTCACACATTTATTTATAGCATATCGTAAATCAGATATTTTTACCTTTTCCATGGTCATCATATTGATGCCAAAGTGAGCAAGGTGTTCTGGAAGCTTAGAATCTAACACCATATCATCTTCATCATAAGAATAGACATCTACAAAAACATACACATAATACAGTGTTATTATGATATTGATATATTGACCGAATGCTCTTGGCACATATTAGACGGTCATCAAATACTTTCGCTTCAAACCCACTTAATCCCGGCCCCAGGCCATTCAGAAATACTGGTTTGTTTGCAGAATCCATTAAGAGTTTGATAAAAATGTCAACATTTCAGTGAATTCTGTGAAAGCTTACCTGCTCCATCAGGTGTTATTGTGCCAAGTTTGACAGCCAGAGGATATCCACTCTGCTGATAATGCTGGAGGGCGTGGTTATTCCCCCCTGTGCCATCGAAATATCTCCTCCCGCACAGAACCTTTCCGTCTGTCAAATTCATCCACAGGTTCTCCTGTAGGTCACAGACCTCACACCTCCATCCACTGAAATAGAGACAGAGAACATTTAAATGCAAAAGGTAACCTACTACACCTAAACTTATTTTTCATAATGTTCTGACAATGGCAAATGTGCTTCCACCTCCCATTGTTTACCTGGGAGGGATTTTGATTCCATTGTCGAGTTGTTTGAGTTCAGCTGCGTGTTTTGACTCCTGACGTACCTCTCCGTCCCACTGCTGCACCTGCAGAGCGTGTGACACAGAATCTGCTGCCTCCAGCCCTGCTATTGACAGAGACACCTGTGCATGCAAACAGCACCAACACCACACAGTTAACATCTCTTACCTAAATTTCTACAATAAATTATGATTCCTATTCCCGATTAAAGCTAAACTCACCCGTTCTCTAACAACCTCTGGCATGGAAGCTAGATCCTCCAATGTCACATCCTGTCGATCTGGAAAGATAACAACCTTGACCTCCTCCTCATACTGCTCCTGCTCAACATCAAACCCTCCTTCAATCCCTAAAAGATATAAAAAGTATAATCAGAAGAAATGTTATGACTTCCATCGAAATTTATAAGACATTATCATAAACAATATTAGAACTCCTGTCCTTTCAGTAATAACTGTACACCTTAACACAATAATGATCAGTGCCCAAACACAAGGAGGAGGGTTTTAAGGCTAAAGGAAAACAAAGACTTACCTATAGCTAGTCTTGTGGGCTTCTTTTTTGGAGGATCGCCTGATCCAGAACTGCCATCATCCTCCTTCTGACAGACAGACAAGGTTAATTTACGTTCCCCACTGGTATAGTGTTGAAAACAGTACAACTTCCAAACTTTAACTTCACAAATCAACAAAGCAATCACACACTCATTGTAAATGTCTAGACTGTCCCTAAAAATAAGTGAATGTGTACTATTTTCAGTAACTAACAAATAAATAAATAATGAAGACCGGTCCCAGACTAAAGAGGATACTTGGTTTTATTTCAAGACCTGTCAAGACCAGACGTGCAGGGACATCACTAAATGGCCAGTGTATTGTCTGTTTTATCTGATAACGTCATGTGATTGGATGTTAAACTTCCTGCTTCAGATGCAATCAATAACTTGTTTCTAATTCTAAATTAAATTTCTTTGCTATAGTTGTATCAGGTGAGAAATTACTTATTAAATTACCAAATTAATCAAAAAATGCCCAAACAATTAAAGATATGATTGCAAAAAAGTACTTGTCAAAGACCCAAAGTCTTGGTCTCGACACACTGGTTTTTGTCTTGATTTATTTTTGGTTTATGTGGTTTTAACAGCAACACTATTGTTAGAAGTACAGCATCATGTCTCACGTGTTTATGTACCTGTCTCTTGCGAGTCCGGGTGATGTGAAAAAAAGCCCTCTGACCGGTTTTGGCGTGATGTCGGTCCACATACTTGCTTCCAAAGCCTAGAAAGCTGTTCATGCAGACATACAAACCTCCCTCACTTTCCTGTAACAAGCAGACATCATTAATTTAACAAAACACTGTTTGTCAGCGCCACGCGCTGGGTGAGCGTGCTTCTCTCACGCGCACACGGCAAAAACATTCACACGCGCGTAACAGATCACTAGCAAACAACATAAAAAACTCAAACATAAACTTTACTAGCTCAATGCTAGCTAACTGTTACATTTAATTAGATTGTTTTAAATTACACATAGAAAACGTGTTTAGTCCAGACGGTAATTAAAGATGTGTAGGCTATAACCAAAATAATTTATAATGATTTACGTAACAGTGACGGGAAATCGTGTAAACTTGAGCACTGAATGAGCGCTATTTAGCACTCATCCCTGCATGCCACATCTCACAAGACGAAAGCAAAACAACAACAACCTTACGCAAACAAGCACAAAATCAGAAATCACCAAAGCTGAAAGTGCACGATGACTGTGCAGACAGTACTTACCGGGCTGGCGAACGATAAGGCGCACTCGTCTTTGTGAACACGATCTCCGGGCCTCGGTACCCGAATCGTTGACAGAACCGACATCAATATTTTGCTAACCTCCGTCATTTTAGTTAAACACAATTTGTCTGCACACGCTGGCCCAGTCTGCAATCACCCGCTCCTAAAATACAGTTCGTTTAAAGTCTCTGACAGCCCCCCTGCTTTCTCCCTGTTTCCCCTCAATGAAAAGCTGCTGATGATCCAGTGTGTTTCATTCAGGCCAGGGGAGCTGCAACACACTAGGCGTGATCGACTTCATGCGGCGTTGCGCAGACTGATTGTTATATGACATCAAAGTAACGCGAGAGCTGTGATTCATAATCGCTCTCGCGGTATTTTGATGACATAGGCCGAATGGTCTGCGCAGCGCCACATGAATTCGAACACGCCTTCACCGTGATGCACGTAAAACGCGCGCAGAACAATTTACGCGCCCTATTCAATTCAACGTTTGACGTACAAAATACAAAGTTGTCTGTCTTTCTAAAGTCTGTCCAACGAGTCTTTAATCATTGTTTTGATTGTCTTTATTGTTCTATATAACTCTCGGATAAACGATAATTTTCTTAAGCATTTTATTGCCGTGTGGAAGTAACGTCATATAATGAATTATATTGTTGATATATTACGGTAGCAACATGGACGCCATGACAGTTGTCAAAATGAGAAGGCGGAAATTTTTACCTCGTGTTAAGAATAATGCTGACCTCATGCGGTTGGGAGTGCAAGTGTAATTAAAAAGATGTGGAATCCAAGTTAAACCACAAGATCCTGATAAAAGAAATGCAAGATGTTTGTTTGAGCTTAGTTTGCCATACCAGCCACAAAAGAAAGAAAATTATTTCGGTCATGTTTAAACACGTAATACTGCTACTGGGACATTTCAGAAAAGTGTTTCCTAGGATTATGAGATGAATGTCAGAAAGTGTCCCATCCTGAATTCACACTATTTTTAATGTTACTTGTGACGAAATATCCACAGGCACCATTTTTTCCATTTCATTTCTTACTGCCCTGCAGCACGTATTTCCCTCATTCCTGTGTGAGAGTCAGATCTCCACCCCTTTCATCCAAACTGCAGTGAATCTCTGCACCATGGCGCTACGCTCAAACACATTCCCTGTATACGTGGCGTTGCAAATAACGCTTTTATTCTTTCTGAACAATGCATCTATAAGTGCAGGCAGTGGACTGTCTTCAGAAAGTTTATCCGGACTTTTACCGCCATTCGATGAGCTCTATTACCGCGGGGTTCGGGCTTATTTTAATGAAGAATGGGAACGGGCAGCGGAGTTCATAGAGAAATCCATATCTACTCGAGAAATGCTCCATAAAACTAGACTCAACTGTCACGATGAGTGTTTGACAGCAGGAGATGACAGACTCTCCAAACTGGGTTATTGTCTACTTTTTGTACAGTTACACAGAGAGTTTATGCATCACCATCTTAGTGTGTATGTGTTTGTTTCTGTTTCCACCCAATACTATAGTGGTTGAGTTCAGCTGTTAAACTAAAATACAAAGCATGCTTTCAAAACAAGAGTTTGGATTTTTTTTTAATAACTTACGTGCATGTTATTGTTGTTGTTGTTGTTGTTGTTTTTTACTATTTGTGTCATCATGTATTCATTATGCTTCAATTAATACATGTTTGCTAACTCTGCATATCTTTGAACTGGACACGTATGCATGGTTATTACTTTGACACAGTCATCTCTGATAACAGATACATTACTTGGAATGCAGAAACATTTATTTTCATAAAATTGCTTTGAAAATATAAGTGTTGGGAAAAGTTTAATGAATAAATACAAATTGAATTGTGTGTGTGTGTGTGTGTGTGTGTGTGTGTGTGTGTGTGTGTGTGTGTGCAGACACGATGGATAAAAATCTCCAGGATCTGTGGATACTGGACTGGGTCCAGCTCCGGGCGGAATGTGTGAAGTTCTGTATGGGTCACAGTGTCTCTCCTGCTGGTCTGCTGCCAGTATCTTCAGACATCGATTATGAATTTGGAACTCGCAACCCTTACAACTTTCTGCAAGTCACCTACTACAAGGTACCACAACTGACGATTACGTGTTAAATATATTGAATATGTGAAATATCACAAAAATGTGCATCTCAACACGGCCATAAATGTATCTGAATACTATCTTATATACTACGATTTTTGTCTAGACTTTGACTTTGTCTTGTCTCATTTCTCACACAGCTGGATAAAGTGCAGAAAGCAGCATCAGCTGCTCACACGTTCTTTGTGGCCAATCCCAGTCACCTGGAGATGAGGAACAACATTGAGAAGTACAGGAGGATGATGGGAGTGAACGACGAAGACTTTCTGGACAGAGAGAGAGAGCATGAGAAACACTGGGTGAGGGGTATGGAAGATATAGTAGATGTATTCTCAGAAAATGTGTACATTGAATGTTATGTACTCAGTATGCATTTCACTCTAGTCTCAACAGCTCTTGTGACCGTCTATATTATATTTATTACATTGTTCTGTAATAGTCCCTTTTTAGGTTTTTAGTGCAGCAGGTTATAATTTCTGCGATCCCCCTGGCTGAGAAGACTTTTTCTTAGACTTTGATATACAAGTCCTTCACTGTAATGTCTGCACTCCTTATTTATTTTCCCCCAAACTCTGTGATGAAAATTTATTTATTTTAATCCCAGTCACTTTACCTCAATATCTGTCCTCCTGAGTACTGTTTCTTATCTTCTAATGCTTTTTAACTTCCTCCTAACTTTCAGGAGATGTATGATGCGGCCATCCAGGCTGAGAGCTTGTCTGATTGGTTGAAGGCTGTAAAGAAGTGGAAGGAGTGTGTGAATGAGACACTAAAGCAGACAGAGGATTGCAGGGCTCAGTGTGTGACAGCATCACAGTTCATTCCAGAAGAACCAGACAACGTGCAGGGGGTTTACGAGAGAGCTGCAGGTGAGAGAAACCAAAGCATCCTTGCCATCCCAACTTAATATGCAGAGACGACTATAGGACATTTGAAGGATGACCTCACTGAAAAGTGTGAACATAATGTCTTTCTCTTTATGTCTTCAGCACTCTCTCTCTCCCTGCTGTCATGCAAACAGACGTGTGTGTCCTTGGTGTCAACCAGACCCGGACGGGTTTCTGCTGTTGAGGATTTTTTGCCAATGCAGCTGGAACATCTTCACATTGCACAGTACAAAGGTCAGATGTTGTCAAGACAAAGCACTGATGTAGGTGTTCGAGTTTTAGTTATTTGGATTATAAAACATGTCCTTGTATGTGAAAACACAGCTAAAGACATTCTTGTCTACATAAAATTATCCTACATGATGTAAAGAAAATATAATCTTGATATCTTTAATATTGACTGAGTAAGGCCATGTCAAAGATTGACATGAAAAATGGAAATCCAATTTTGATGCATCTAAACTCATATTTTTTTAAGATTATGAGACTTTAGCCTGGATTTCACAGCCAGAGTCACATATTGACAAAATGTTCATTTTTGGGTATGTTATTATTTTTCTCTGTGTACGACAGCTGGTGACCTGAAGGGGGCAGTGGAGACCCTGCGGTCCTTGTTGCTTTTTTACCCCACAGATTCAGACTCCCTCAGTAACCTGCAGCTGTACTCTCAAAATCTAGAGGGTGATAATGAGGCTCTGGAAGCAGGACCCATACAGGTAAGTCACAGACATGATAAATGGACATGTGGAGTAAATATAAAACCTTGGAGATGGATAGTATTTTGCATTTATATTTGAGTCTGTCTGTTTGATTGATGGACGAGCCAATGGCACAGATCAATACAGACTTTAAAATACTTATGTGTTTTCTCAAAGGAAATTGCTGTGTATATCAGCAGAGCACTGGAGGAAAAGAGACTGCTGTATTTTGGAGTGGCAAACTTTGACTTCAAATTCAGTGACCCGGTACTTTGCCTCTTTGTTGTTTCTGGGTTTTTATGTATCTATCTGCTCTATGTTCGCCATTCTGAAAAGACTTTAGACTCAGTGTGTGTTTCTGTCAGGATCTCTGGACACCCGAGGACGTAGTGCCTGAATCATTGAGAGAAAGTTGGAGGTGAGTCAGGGAAAGAGAAGAATGATGGCTATAGAGATTGGTATGATAGATTAACTGGTAGCTTTAAACCATTTTTCTTTTCAGAGCAGAGAAACAGTTGCTTCATGAGAAACTAAAGCAGGGAGAGAAAGTAGAAGAGGTGGATGACAGTGGATTTTATGCAGGTACTATTTATACAATATGTCTGTCTTAAATTGCTTCAGTTTTTTATAACTTAAGCTTGGGTAAGAAAAATATGTTGAACATGAGATGAAGCATGAGATGATCAATTTCCCAGTGCCTCTCAAATATTCTGCAATACAGCTTCATTTATTTCTCTCCCTTTATATTTCTCACTTACTATGTCTTTGGCACAGGTGGTCCTGTACCTGTAGTTGGTGTAACAATCACTATGGATGATCAACGGCTGAACGGGACCAACCGTGTGGTGCTGGATGGAGTTTTATCTCAGGCTGAATGTGATCGCCTGATGCAGCTGGCTAGCGTGAGCTTTTTAATAATCATCCTAAAATCTGCCCTTTACAATGAAATGCTACCAACAGAGAACAGCTGAGCTGAATATATCTCACCTCTCATCATGCATTGGTGATTCAGGTTGCTGCATCGATGGGTGATGGTTACCGGGGGCGACGCTCTCCTCACACACCACATGAGAAGTTTGAGGGTTTGACTGTTCTCAGGGCACTTATGGTAAAACATTACTCATCCGTGAATCATACTAAGGTTGATTTATGATATTATACAAATTCAAATACATTTGTTTTGCAGTTGGCTAAGGATGGGCTCGTTAACCAATCAGATGCCAGACTACTACATCAGATTGGAGAAACGGTGAAAGTTCTGATGCATTCATACTTCAGAAGTCACTCTGATCTTTATTTTTCCTACACCCACTTGGTGTGTCGCTCCGCCATCCCAGGTATATATAAATATAAATATGTACTATGACACAAACTATCACACACATGGTATAAAGGTGGTACTCTGGTTTACATCTCACCTTGATGCTCTATGGTTGCACGTGACTGTGTTTTTGAAGGGCACCAGGAGGGACGGTCAGATCTTTCTCATCCAGTTCATGTGGATAACTGCATCCTGGAGCCGGAGACAAGGCAGTGTTGGAGAGAACCTCCTGCCTTCACTCATCGAGACCTCAGGTGCATAGATGTGTTTATGTGTTTACCTGATTGATGTTGAACACACAAGCAGTTCTCCTCAATCTGTTTAAAATGCATTAAAAAGTGCAAAATTTATCAGGAGCAGTCTGTCTAAGTTGAGTTGTTTATGTTTCATGCACACACATAATAATATGTGGATGCACTGGTGCCTTTGCAGTGTAGTTCTTTACCTGAATGAGGATTTTGAAGGCGGTGAATTCTTCTTTACTGATCGAGATGCCAAAACAGTCACCGTAAGCTAAATTTTTCAATATATTTATTATGATATAACATACTGTAGCTTATTGAAGTAGCTGTCCTTACTTTGCTTTGTAGGAGAATTTAACAGTTATGTCTCTTCCAGGCAAGTGTTAGGCCAAGCTGTGGGCGACTTGTAGGTTACACATCAGGACCTGTCAATCCTCACGGTGTTACTGCAGTAACCGCCGGTCGACGATGTGCATTGGCGCTCTGGTTCACCACTGAAAAGCACCACAGAGATATGGTGAGAAACCATTATGGGTTGAGTTCCTTTGAAAGTATTAGTTATGAATTTAAATGTACATATCCCCACTTCGTATTAGGCATGGACCGGTTTCAAGGTATACCGAGGTTTTAAAGAGTCAAGGTTTCAAAACCACAAAAATTTTCTGTGATACCGTTTTTAAGGTATGAACTGTGTTTACACAAAATGAATTAAATCATGTAATTTACATTTTAATTACATATTTTTGAAAGAATACATAAACGTTGTATGTTGCTTAAAAATTAAATGTATTGTGTCCAGTTGAATAGTTGATGTTTTTTTATACGCAGACATTTGAAAATATCACATTTTAGTGTTACAATGGCAATACCGCAACACCGTGGTATTTTTGCTTATGGTTATCATACCGCCAAAATCTCATACCGGCCCATGCCTACTTGGTATAGACATCTATCCAAGGAGACTTGAATGATAGCGTCTCTGTTTATTATTCAACGAATTATAGTGTGCTTACCTTTAAAGTTTCTGCATTGATATAACGTCATTCCTCTGTATGTTAACTTCATCCCAGGAGCGTGAGGAGGCCGAGGGCTTATGGGAAGCAGATGGACACAGCGTAGTTAAGGAGAAGGATGATAAAGAAAGCACTTCAAAAACTGCCCGCAGTGGGAGAAGCCAGGTCAGAGAGAGGAGCAAAGACAGAGAAAGAGTGACAGGGAGGCGGGATGAACTGTAAGAGTTGACAGGTGAATGAGCCAATCAAATGAGAGACAGTGCATATGTGCCTGTGTCCCTTGATTAATATGCTGCCTTTACACGCTGTTATCTTTTCATGAAAACTAGTTTATTTGAATTTCAGACTGGCTGTTTGTGTAAGTGTGAATTAACTGTGTATGTGTGTTTTTGCCTTAGTTTCAGTATGACTGTATTTAGTATGATGTTTGTTTTTTATGGTTATGATGTTAAAAACATTTTCTTTTTAATGAAAGAATAAAGAAACAATAAATGGAATAATAACTCAAGTAATTTATTATTTAATTTTATTGTTATTTACCCATCTGATGTATACATTGAATAAAAAAAACGAAAACGCAAAAATAATAGTATCTTACTATCTTATCTGTCTATTACAATAGATAATGTAACTATTATACTGATACTTTTGTTATAATTATAAATTTAT
>JAPMOP011215952.1:0-10036 GCA_029874735.1 Cobitis vettonica | reverse complement strand
TGGGGACCCATCCAAGATGGCGAGCATGCTGATAAGTCAGCTCCAATAGGCAGCTTCAGTCTATGCATCTACCTATATAATGTCTATGCCTTAACATCACACACAATGTAACTTTTTATTTAAAAATAACTTTTCATTTTAAAATCATGGTTTTTAATAGAAAGATCCTTTCAACACGATACAACTGATCACACTGTTTGGATTTATTCTGCAATAACAACTCGCTGGCTGTACATTATCTGTATTATATGTCTATGTGGTGTTGTGTTTTGATATTTTGATATTTGACAAGCCATGTTCAAATTCATCATTCAACACCATTGCTAAGCATTTTCTCCATAAAATTGGAGACAGGCTAATTCCTGCGGTTTAAAATCACATAGACACACATAGACATTCAACACAGTTCAATGCATGGATCAGTAGTTTGAGTTATAGATTTTATATATGGATGCCGCATAGACTCTGCGCTGAAATGGTTGCAGTACAGCTGCTTCAGCGATGCTCACAACTGTTAACATCAGCGCTGTTCTGAAATTTTAAAACATGATGTGGTGTGAATGAACTTGAAATTTTAAGTTTGGTTCCTTGTGTGTGTAAGCATACTCCGCAATAAAAACATGAATTTATTAATTATTCAGTTTACCATGTAGTTATGAGACAATTTGTGACATGAAGTAATAGATAAATGGTTCATGATGTGGGTTTTGTTAAGATCTTCCACGCCTAGCCCTTCTGTCTGATATAATTAGCCTATTAAAATTATTGGTTTTCATTGTCCCTCCATCCCGTTTGTCCCCCTTTTAGAAAACCGAAACAAAGAAGCAAGTTCCCACATTAGCTGGTCAGTTTCGACAGTCATTGGACTCATTAATGAAGACCCTAACTGCCTGTCAGCCTTTCTTCATTCGCTGTATTAAACCCAATGACTTCAAGAAGCCTATGGTAGGTTTCATCTCTTCAACCATAAAATACATGGTTCACATTTCTTCTCTCCACAGTACTGAGAGGATTTTAGTTATTTCATGTACATCTTTCTGTCTTAGCTCTTTGACAGGGAGCTGTGCATTCGCCAGCTTCGTTACTCCGGCATGATGGAGACTATCCGCATAAGGAAAGCCGGCTATCCCATCCGCCACACGTTTGAAGAGTTTCTGGATCGCTACCGTGTGCTACTGAGGACTAGTGTTTGTGACCCAAAAACTGTGAGAATGAATTATGATAATTTATGTTTGGTATTTACAGTTATTTAGCCTGTGTTACATAAGTTTGCACAAGTTTGAAAGGAAACATAAAAATTCAGTTTTCCTTTACTCAGCCTCATGTCTGTCAAAACCAGTATGACTTTTGTTCTTCCAAAAGGAGTTGTTTATTTCAAAAAGTACTTAAATTTCACCACTTTCCTTACACAAAGCAACCATATGGTATCCGAAAACTGTCGGGGTTTCCATCCAACTTCGTTGTATAGAACGATATGAGGTTTAAGTAAAATATGACAGAATTTTCATTTTTAGGTGACTTAGTGACTTATCCCCATGTTATGTTACCTACTTATGCTCATATTATACAAAGTACCTAGCTATGTAGTTGTATGTGTTGAAAATGCCTTTCATTGGTTAAAGGAAAGTGTCAAGAAATGTTGCGAAAGCATCTGTGAGAATGCAATGATCGAAGATGACTGGAAGATCGGCAAGACCAAAGTGTTTCTGAAGGTACTAAGGGTGAATTTACAGGTATAGCTACAGAATTCTTAGAGAACACCAATTTTAAAATAATCCCTCTATTGGTGTAAGGATTACCATGATACCTTTTTGGAAATGGCACGGGACAATGCTTTGAACCGGAAGGCACTTCTTATTCAAAAAGTCCTGAGAGGATACAAATACAGGTAACGGACCAAAGATGATCTCTGGCATGCTTCTAGAAAATTTATAACACTGGTTTAACTGGCATTTTGTTATGCTGCAGAAAAGCATTTGTGAAAAAGAGAAGAGCAGCTGTGGTCATACAGAAAAACTGGCGTGGATTTAAAGTCAGAAGGCTTTACAGAGTGGTGAGCAAATTGATGTCACTTCCTGTTAGTCTGAGGAAAAGAGAGCTGACTTTCCTATGATGACTGTACATGCATTTCCTGTCCCAAATGATGCACTTGCTGTAGTCTTGTGGTCTCGTGGCTTTTGCCTGCATGGACCAGTGAAGTACATAAGACAATAGGGTGTCCCGTTTGCTATGCTTTGATTCAAATGGGTGCTTATGTGCTCTATTGCACTGGTATTGAGACAACAGTAGATTTACAAACACCATTGCTTAAGATTTTGTTTGGAACGGTGCACATCTATAGTGTCACTTCTCATTCTGCAGGTCCAGGTGGGTTTTGCCCGTCTGCAGGCTCAAGTGCGATCTCGCCAGATGGCCTGGCATTATAAGCAAAAGAGAAAGGCATCGTTGCTGCTTCAGGCTCAGACCCGTGGCTATCTGAAGAGAAAGGAGTGGAAACGAAAGCGAGAGGCAGTGATCCTCCTGCAGGCTTACACGAGAGGAACTCTAGCAAGAAAGGCCGTAAAAAAGATGAACAGAGATGTAGGCTGTTTCTCGATGGTTGACCAAATATCATTTAAACTATAAAACAACCCTCTTGATCTGCTGCTGTATCTTAATCGTATATCATGTTGTGTGTAGGCTTTCCTTTCGCTTCAGGAACGCAGGGCAGAAGAGCTTGCTGTTCTAGAGAGACAAAAGAAGTTAGAGGAAGTCCTGCGGCAGAAAAGAGAAAGAGAGGCAGCTGAGAAGTTGGGGGCCATCAATGACCAAGAAATGGTGGATGATATCTTTGGCTTCTTGCCTAGCATGGTTGGAGGACAGGAGGGCCAGGCACCTGTCGGCTTTGAGGTCAGAGATCAAGATTCTTAAAGAAACAAATGTTAACAATCATTAAAGAACTACTGGTGGTGGCTGGAAACAATTTTATGTGTTTGAGTAGGATTTGGAGGGGAAACGGACAGTCCTTGAGGAGGTGGACCTGGATGACGCTCCACTGATGGAGATTCCAGAAGACGACTATGATGATTTGGATGAGTACTCCTTCTCCAAGTTTGCTTCCATGTACTTCCAGGGTGCCGCCACATCTACACATATTCGCCAAAGAATGTGGCAGCCCCTGCTCTACCATGAGGATGAGAATGATGTAGTGGTAAAGTCACTTTTGATCTTCAACCAGTCTTTGTTTTGTTTTTTTATGCATATATGCACATATCATTGTTATGCTTGCATGCTAACAGGGCAGATCAAAACCTATTTCTACTGTTCTTCTCCTCTCCACAGGCTTCACTAACAGTTTGGTGGATGATTCTGAGATTTATGGGTGATCTTCCTGAACCAAAGGTTCAGCAGATCTCTAGAAGTGATCAAGGCTTTGCTGATCGCTCCCTGCAGAAAGATGTAGCCTCCAGACAGGGTAGACGTCTCAGCCATATGGTGGGCGTGGACCAGGTGAGTGGACTTCGGTTTATTATGACAATGCACACCTATTAAAGCGATACTCAAGCCAAATATCAAAATACCCTATGATTTACACACCATCAAGCAATCTGAGATAGCCTACATATGTCCATAAATAGCCTTGCTTATCCAAGATTATAACTGTAAAAAAACAGGGATCAGGAACCAACTTCCAACTTTGAAGCCCAAAAATGTGCATCCATCCTTCACAAAAGTAATCCACACCGCTCCAGTGGATTAATTAAGGTCTT
Organism: Cobitis vettonica; assembly: GCA_029874735.1. Classification (NCBI taxonomy): domain Eukaryota; kingdom Metazoa; phylum Chordata; class Actinopteri; order Cypriniformes; family Cobitidae; genus Cobitis; species Cobitis vettonica. The sequence goes on along the minus strand of JAPMOP011215952.1, from coordinate 6,287 downwards.
TTTTGGGTAATTGATGCAATTTTGTAAGAAAAATATCCCTATTTTAAACTTTAAAAACTGTAATAACTAGCTTCCGGTAATAACAACGCCATATTGGGCTCACGTGATTCACGAGAGTCATTGCGCAACGTACCTATTGCAACCAACACTCATTACGCTAAAACTCTCTCTCGAATCGTGTGAGTTCAATATGGCATCGTTACTGGAATCTAGTTATTAAAGTTTATAAAGTTTTAAATGTGTTTTTTTATTACAAAATAACATCAGTTACCCACAGAAGACCTTTGTTAACCCCTTGGAGCCATGTGGATTACCTTTGTGAAGGATGAATGCACTTTTTTGGGGTTTAATGTCAGAAGTTGTTCCCTGATCCCTGTTTTCTACCATTATAAAGCTTGGAAGAGCAAGGACATTTACTAAAATAGGTCCAAATGTGCTTGTCTGAAAGATGATAGACATATGTATCTCGAACTGCTTGAGGGCTAATTTTGATATTTGGCTGGAGTATCCCTTTAACTTACTTTTTTCTGTCATTGAAAGAAATCTTTTGTATAAATATGCAGAGTATATGTTTTAAAAGTGTTGGTCTCATTATTTTTAGAGGATAAGAAATTCAAGAAAAACACAGAACAGCAATGCATCTACTATTCCAGAGGACGCTTTGCGCAACAGAAGACCTTCAACTTTTGCAGACATTCTGTCTCGAAACCGAAGAGCATCAAATATTTCAGAAGACTCTGTGCAAAACCGCAAACTCTCTGCTATACCGGAGCAGAAAAACAGAAAAGGCTCTAATTTCACTGATCTAACATCCCGAAACAGAAGATCCTCCATACCTGCGAAGAATCCACCAATCAGAAGGTCTAGCAGAAAACCATCACTCATTGAAGAAGAGGTGAGATTGGCTTGAAAATTACAGATACGTAATAGTGATGTATACATTCATGCTTATTACTGCTATTAGAACATCATATTTCTTAAATGAATACATAATTTTTATTTTAAGTTAGCGGATGGGCCTGAACTTTTCAAACCAGTGACCGTGCAAACTATTAGCGAAGAAGATGAAATGAATGCAGATGGACTAACTCTGGACCGGCCAATGACATCTCTTGAAAAGCTGCATATCATTGTTGGATATGCTATTGTCAGACGTGACCTCAGGTTGTTAATTATTTAAAATTGAGAAATCTTTTATAAAATCAGATGTTTTGCCTTACCGAAGTCCTGACCGCCTCTCATTGTTAGGGATGAAATCTACTGCCAGATCTGTAAGCAGCTTCAGGAGAACCCTAATCGTGGTAGCTTCTTCCGTGGCTGGATCCTTCTATCCATCTGCTTGGGCATCTTCCCTCCTACTGATCGCTTCATTAAGGTGAATGAAGATCATTCTTCCCTGTTAAAATGTGATGGTTTATGCAATTCTGTAATATCACACTTATCTGGACTCTCTTTTGTGTTGTTTTAAAGATCTGCTCTTTTCCTCATAGTACTTGCAAAGTTTTCTTCGTTTTGGTCCTGTGGGATATGCGCCATACTGCGCAGAGAGACTGAGGCGAACTGTTGCGAATGGAGTTCGTGGAGAGCCTCCCAGCTGGCTAGAACTCCAGGTGAAGATGCTTAAACTTTACCAATGAATGGTGGCCTTGTACCAAATGACCAGGAGTCTAATTCATGCTCTTGTTGTTCAATAACAGGCCACCAAGTCCAAGAAACACATGGCCATCTCAGTTACTCTCATGGATGGCAGAACCATAAGTCTACCTGTAGATTCTGCATCCACTTCCAAGGAGGTCTGCCAAGTTCTTTCACAGAAAATCAACCTTCAGGACATGTTTGGATTCTCACTTTATATGGCTTTATATGACAAAGTATGTGACTTGCACCAAGATGAACAATTACTACATTATAAAGATATTTCATGAAATTGACGATCAGTGTTGAGCCCTGTTCATGACAGTTTGCTGCTGTCTCTCTGTCTCTAGGTGTGGTCTCTGGGTAGTGGTCGTGAGCATGTGATGGATGCTATCTCTCAGTGTGAACAGGAAGTAAAGAGAAAGGGTGGACAGGAGCAACATGCCCCCTGGCGTCTCTACTTCCGTAAAGAGATCTTCACACCATGGCATGACTGCAGCAAGGATATTGTCAGCACAGACCTTATATACAGACAGGTCATCAGAGGCCTCAGATATGGAGAGTACCCGTGTGAGAAGGTATACTTGAGACAATTTATGGCAGAAATGTGTCATTAAACTCTTTCCCCGTCATTGACGAGTTAGCTCGTCAATTAAGAGAAAACGCTTCCCTGCCAATGACAAGTTTTTCTGGCAATCCGCATTTCTGCTATTATCCACCAGATGGCACTCTTACCCAACTTATAAAACCTGGAAGCAACTGTTCACGTCAAACAGTTCAAACTCGGTGTATGTTTTTATTATCGCTCTGAATCTGATCTCTATCAAAAGTCCTTCACAAAAACACAAATTTGGTATTTTTGAAGAAACCTACCCATATTTGAGAGGTGATAAAAAGAGAACAAAGGTTGAAATATATTTTTTTTTTCAAAAGGGGGGTCCGTTCTTTCATTTGATTTATTGTATGTTTATATATTTAAAGAAGAACATTTCCTGGAAGGCATTAAACTTTTGTGAAAATGATAAAAAATTCTGGTGCTGGCTGGCAACTTTTTTTAAAAACGCTGGCGGGGAAAGAGTTAAGATTCAATTATGAGGTTATGGGAATTAGCATTACAGCAAATATGCATACTGAGTGTGACAAGACATTACAAAGTTCTACCAGCCATAAACATGAATTTATACTTAATATTTTTAACAAAAATACATACCTGAAAAAAACTAAATCATAATTTTAATTTGAAGATAAAGAATTCACAGTAATCTTTTTGTCCTTTTTAAAGATTTTGTGTATTTGGTTATGTTTAGATTAAAAAGCTTTCTCAACATTAAAGTAGATAGAATCCAAATAAGTTATTAATTGTTAGGTCTTTAATTAAGAGCGTGTACATAACATAAATATATGTCATTCTGTCAGGAGGAAGACTATGTTGAGCTTGCGGCAAAGCACTATTATGTGGAGTATGGATCAAACAGCAGTATGGAGAAAGCGGAGTCTGTTGTCCGGGAGTGCATTAACTCCAAACTACTGGAGGCAAAGTCAGAAGCCAAGTGGGTCCAAATGGTCAGCACAGCACATGCACAGGTAGAGATGCTTCTGTTAGTGCTTATGTTAATTTAAATGAAAATTCAAAACTTGGCTGAAAGTTAAAATGTTCATTTTGTTCAACAAGGGTCCATATATAAACTCCCGGACCAAGACTGCTAACGTCAAAGCAGAGGTGGTTGACTATTCTCGTCAAAAGTGGCCTATGTTCTTCTCCAAGTTTTTCGAGGCAGTCAGGTTATCTGGTATGAGTATTTATTACATTGAATGGTACTAAAATAACTAATGTACACACAATCCTAAGTGATATTAATTTAATATTCAGGTCCTGCTCTACCCAAGAACAAGTTCATCATTGCCATAAACTCAACGGGAATAACATTCTTAGATGAACGGGAGAAAAATCTTCTCGTACTGTCCTACCCTGAGATCACTGGGGTCAACACTGTTAGGTTTGTTAGTGAGCTTGTATCGTGTTGTCTACTAAAATAGTAAAATATTCTTTGATTTTCTATTAGTTTTAGCAAGCATATGAGTGATTCCTCACCCAAAAAATATCAGAATTCTCAGAGTTCTCTCTGTCTTCTGTCTGTCTTCCAGAGACAGGAAGTCTTTGTGTTTGCTTACCCTGAAAGGAGACTTCACCCTTAATGCAATCATGGCTGTTGACATCTCTGAGCTGGTAGCCATGCTTCTAACAGGCCTCATAGAACGTTCACATTATGCTGTGACCCTACAGGAGGTTAACAGACAAGGTCAGTGAAGAAAATAAGCTACAAGTTTGTTTTATATATAAAAATGCATATTTTTAACCTTAATCCATTGATAATGTTATTGTCTAATGAAAAATGGTTTGGATTTTCTTCAAGATGATCGAACATTTCTCAGCTTTAAAAAGGCAGAGCTCATTCTTCTTATTAAAGATGATGAGTTTTCGGCTGAGCGTGGCTGGTTGAAGGGTAAGAATGAACGAACCGGAGACATTGGTGCAGTTCCTGTGGACGCTGTTTTGATTCTTCCCACTCTTACAAAGCCGACCAATGAAGTCCTGGTGAGAACTTTGATATGTGTTGAACCTTGCTTATTGTACTGCTTTAAAAATGTATACCTGTGAAGCTCAGCATTGTTCACACTAATTTTTTTCTTTTTAGAGCCTGATCAGCTTGTCCCCTGATCAAAGAAAGACCATCATAGATAACACTTCAAAGGGAACCTTAACTGAGAGAGTGGCTCCTGCAACCCTTAAAGAGTTCTCCTTTGAATATTTCAGGTGACTTCCTATAACTGTTATACTAGTCATTTTGCTTCTACCTGGTAGTAGACTAAGATAATACAACAAATCACACTATATAAACTGAATAATTTTTAAAAAGAAAACATGAATGACCTGTATGACCCGTTGTTTCCAGGCAACCCATCAAAGATGTGAACAGACAGTTGATGTCTAAAAATGCAGGCCCTGAGAGGCTATGGGCAAACTCCAGAGAGCCCATCAGACAGCCCCTGCTAAAGAGACTGGTGGGAAATCCAGACTTAAGCCCTCAAGCCTGCCAGGCCTTCACTGATATCCTTTCCACATTTTTACAATTTAAATACTTTTAAAAACTACATTAAAATACTTGATCTTGTTTACATTGTAATCATTTACTGGAAAAGCTAAAATATTTATTAAATGTGTTATGTACATTATAAAGTACATTGTCATATTAAATACATTATGCTGAATTATGGTCTAAAAACCATCCAATAATTATTTATATAACGTTTTTTCTGTGCAGCTAACCTGATTCTAATACTAGTATACAATCCTGGAAAACAGTGCTTCCTTGACTGATATGGTGTGCACCTATTCTCAAATATATGGGTGACTACCCCACCAGACAAATTCAGACCCCTCTGGAACTCACAGACCAGATCTTTGGCCCACCTACACAGAATGAAGCACTCAGAGATGAGATCTACTGCCAGATCATGAAACAAATGACAAGCAATAACAACCGGTTAGTAGTATTGTTCAAACAGGAATGCAGGGGGATACCCAAAAGTCTTGACAGATTTGCATAAAAAAATCAGCCAAATAGACATTCAAAGCTAGCCGGAAAACCGTGAGAAAACTCAAATACTTGGCAACAGTGAAAGGTCCTGGCAGATTGCAAGCCAGAAAAAATGCGCACACAGGAAAACCCGCTACATAGAAATTACTTACTACTTTTGGAGCTTTATAAATGTGCACTGTAAAAAGTGAAAAGTTGGATCAACTTAAAAAATTAAGTACAGAACTCAAGTAAATTGACTTTTTTCCACCTCTGTTTTTAACAAAAATGCTAACATAATGTCACAAGTTGGGTTATGCCGTATAAATTTTGCAGAATATTAAATATTTTCTCCTTTTACGTCATAAGATTTTATTTGTTTTTAACGTTATAAAACATCCTTTATATTTAAAATGAAAATGCTTGTACATGCAAACAAACTTAAAAAGAGCCATTACTGCTGAGATGTGAACTTTGTATAAAGATATGTCAAAACCATTTCACAAGAATTCTTGTGGGATTTTAGTTGCGCCAAAGTCAGCTTGCCCTTTATAGCGTTGAGAGGGAACTTCATGACCTTTAGCTCCATTAATATCCAGTTTTCTTTTTATCTTACCTTTATTATTTATTGTTTCTAAATTAAGCTAATTAAGTTTGAAGTATAGATTACAGTGGTGTTTTATAACTTAAATATCATTTTATATTACCTAACCACATTTCCTGATGATGTGTAATCATATTCAGCTTTGCCCTTTGATGATACATTTAAAAATTATTTTTCTCAATCAGGTACAGTGTAGAGCAAGGCTGGCAGCTGCTATGGCTATGCTGTGGTCTCTTTCCACCCAGTAACTCTCTGATGAAACATGCCCAACGTTTCATTGAGACTCGCAAAAGAGAGCCACTGGCCACTGACTGCCTCCAGAGAATGCAGGGGGCTCGGAGGTACAATTGCCACATATTGACCATTAAGCCATGTAGTATGAACATTGCTAACTAAACTTTTGTAAATCATACCCAAGTGCATCATTCTTGGGTAGAAGAACAAGATTAAAAGTTTTAAATGGATAAATA
>JAPMOP011214970.1:0-10782 GCA_029874735.1 Cobitis vettonica | reverse complement strand
ACATATTTTTGAAAGAACACATGCGTTTTTGATAAGAATTAACTAAAAAAACTACACACTGTAGCTTTAATGAACAAGGCCCATGCAGGGAGATCTTTTTTTCCCACCAGACACAGTCAGAGATGCCGGAAAAAATAAATCAATAGACACAATTATCCATTTATGTTTCTCTGACTCAGGTCTTTGAAGGTTTAATAATGGACATATGGGCATTTTATTTGTGTCTGCAACTGTTTAGTTTTGTGTTTAACTATTGTCGAGTGCAAAACAGTGTGCCACCAAATATGAACCACTATTTCCACTTCATATACTGTAAATTAAAAACAGCCCCATGTGTCGGAAATGTATTTTAAAATATGACATCAGACACAAATATATTGCTTTTCCATTGCATAGTACGGCCCAGTACGGCTCTGTACAGCTCACTTTCGGGTGGTTGTCCCCTGTGCTTATACCTGACACTTTTTTTTAGCACTACCTTGGTTGAGGTTACAAACGAGCCTCACTGATTGGTCAGAGGGAATCGTCACTAACAATGTCATTGCTACATACAAGATTAGCTTACCTGTTAAATGAACTTTTCTTTGGCCATTTCACGATATGCATTCTTATGCGATCTTGCGTTCTTGTGTCCTCACTCTACGTCATCAACAACCGTCAAAGTCCAGTACCAGTACTTAAGAACACAAGAATTAAGGTTGCATTAAAGTACCAGATATGTTCGAAGGATGCATTGAATGGGTTTTTAACCCGCTTGAAGTCACATAAGACATTGCGGCAAAACAATGGGCGAGGAATGGGTTGCTATAATATTTTAACAGGTTCTTAAAGAAAATAGCCTAAAAATATGCATCTTTAAAGAAATGGAGCAGAAAACTTGCATAATATTGGAAAATCACTGTTTATGTGTCACAAAATATAGTCGTGTCTATTGGTCAAACATGAGTTAAAATTCTATTGGGGTGTATCTAATGAGCATTTTTTGGTCTTATGAATGTATTATTTGTGTCTGTTATTCACATTTAGCCCGTTATTTGTTAATATCGTTTGAGCTGAGGTAAGTAATTTGTTTGTAATAAGGTAATAAACGCGGAAATGCTTGTTTTGCTGAAATCTACATTGAAAGTTGATAAATAATGTAAATAATGATATGTTTCTATGAATGTTGCAATGTTGGATTTAGTTAAAATATGCTAAGAAAGTCAGGTAACCAACAGGAAGATCACAGCACATCTCAATTCTCACAAAGATGGATTCTCTGTCCTCATGTCCTTCCAGGTTCATTCTTCCAAGGTTGCCTTATAAAACCGGTCTCTTGGAATTGAGAAATGGCTTTTGTGTTGCTGCAAAGTTAGCCATTGTCAGGCTGCTTTTGATCTTGAACCTTTTTTATTTAAGGTCATTATTAAATAATTTGTCTGCTGGTGAAGGTTGCAAGTCCCACCTTGCATCTTTTAGTTTCTTTGTACTTTGGCCAGATGTTCATGGTAAATGAGCATTCACCTTACCTTAAGAAGGAACATGTCATTGCTACTGAAGCTGTATTAATGCAGATGAAAACAGAACAGGCTGCAAATTAAATTAATTTTGGTCCTAGAGGACTGCATGTTTTATCTTTATCTTATCTTGTTTGTGTTGTCATGTATAGGAATTGAAAATGTGGTGGTTGCAGCGATGGAATCTGCTGGCTGCTGTGTTGCTGTGTCTCCCTTTGTTGTCTACATGCCAAGGTAAAACTACATATAGTTTTCATGGAAGCTAATTTCTTCAGGTTTCATGTTCAATTTTAATTTACATTTATGCATTTGACAGATGCTTTTATCCAAAGTGACTTACAATGCATTCATTGTATACATTTTATCACTAAGTGTATTCCCTGCTGGGAATCAAACTGAACCGCAACTTTTGGGCTGCTAACAAAATGCTCTTACCCAGTTACCCCAAAGTCTTTATTTAGGGCCAGATTTACTAAACAGAGCAAATTAGCATGCCAGTGCATTTCCAAAAAAGCCAAATGGGAGTGAAAATATCTGCAGGTGATTTACTAACAAGGCACATGTTAAAGTTAAATTTTGCATCTGGAAGGGAAACTCCTACAAATGCACATGCAATAATGACAATCTCAAAACTAACTACAGTATGTCCACGCCTTTCATTGCTTATTTTGCACTGTATGCCTTTAGTAAGTCCTGACAATAGCATTTTTTAATGCCAATATATGCTTTTGTACAGACATTTGCTAAACTAACCTGGGGGATCTGATAATCACAAAATCACATTGCCAAAATTCATGTCCTGTCAAGTATAGTGGCTATTCATGGATCAAATAAAACTATGCCAGGTAATTATAGTTTCCTAGGGGAAGTAATGTAGCCGGTGAGTCACTCACACAGTATACCGGATGAGTTATGGTAGACATACTGTAGCTGTGTCAGGAAGAGATGATGCACCAGCAAATAAATGGGCCCAGATGCTTTGTTAACATGAAATGGCTTTCAAGACTATGTGATGAGATATCACACCCTACGTCTCCTAATCCTCCACTGAATACCTGAATTCAATAAGCCACAGATGTTAATGTGTATGGCAAAATTCATTACTGTTAGCCTACAGTGACACAAAAGATTATTGGACCATAATAGGCCTAGGGCATAATTCGACCCAATTTTGACAGCAGCAAAACATTTTGTATCATTTGAATGACATATCCGGACCTTAAAGGCCTTTACAATAAATCCCTTTAACATAATGGAAAATGAAAAAGCAGTGTATATCTTAGCGTTTGTGTATTTTTTTACTTTTTCTGTTCAGACCAGTGCAATGATGTTGGTGCAGCAGATATTGTATTCCTTGTGGATGGATCATCCAGTATTGGCCGGGCCAATTTTGTGTTGGTTAAGAGTTTCATGGCAGGGATTGTCAAACCCTTTGCAAGGGCAGTGGGATCCGATGGCATCCGCTTTGGGGCCGTACAGTACAGTGATACTGCCAGGTGTGTGAATTGTAAACAGATTTTCATTTCGATTATTCTAAATAAGTAGTGTAAACTGTGTGGTATGAAAATGCAAATGTGTATGGATGCATGATGCATGCATGAGAGAAGTGTTAATAATGGTCTTGTATTTTATCATAATCAGGGTGGAGTTTACATTCACTGCATACCTGAATGGCACTGAGCTCATAACTGCTATAGAGAATATCAATTATAAAGGTGGAAACACACGCACTGGGGCTGGCCTTAAATACATTGCAGATAACTTCTTTAACCCTGCTTCTATCAGAGATGTACCAAAGGTGAGCTGGTTAGTTTTAGTGTGATGGTCTCTTTACGTATTTGTTAAATGGGCACATGGGCATCTTTAATGGAAAGTGCACAGTTCTGCAGGTGCAGATTCCATGTCTGCCTATATGTCATGTTAATCGACAGCTAATATTCATACATACGCTTCAATAATATATTGCAACAATTTCTGATTAAGTTTAAGTTTTCCTCCTATGATTTTGAAGTGTATAACCTGATATGTGACCCTGGAGCACAAAACCAGCATGGGTATATTTGTAGTAATAGCAAACAATACATTGTATGGGTGAAAATTATTAAATTATATTGTTTTATGCCAGAAATCATTAGCATATTAAGTAAAGATCATGTTCCATGAAGATATTTTGTAAATTTGCTATCATAAATATATTAAAATGTATGTACTGTAGTGCTAAGGACCTTATTTGACAACTTTAAAGGCGATTTTCCCTCAGATTCCAGATTTTTAAGTATAGTGTATCTGCCAAATATTGTTCTATCCTAACAAACCATACATTAATGAACAGCATATTTATAAAAAATTAACACTTATGACTGGTTTTGTGGTCCTGGATTACCAATACAGTAGGAACAATATTGACTTTCTAGTTGGTCTTTTACTCTTTCAGATAACTGTTCTCATTACTGATGGTAAATCTCAGGACAATGTACAGGAACCTGCTCAGAAACTACGTAATTTAGGAGTCAAAATATTTGCAGTAGGTAAGAACTGTGTGTGCATGGTTGTGTATTTTAGGAAATATTGTTGATTCAGTGTGAGCAGTTCTGCTAAACAAAAACATGACTTGTTTTTCTCTCTCCCTGCGCTGTATGGCTTAGGTATAAAGAGTGCTGATGCAAATGAGCTGAAACTTATTGCCTCTTCCCCTCAAAATGAGTTCACATCCCAGATTGGCAGTTTCAAACTTCTCAGCTCTTTGTTGCCCCTAGTGTCTCCACGTGTTTGTACAGCGAGTGGGGGCTCTTACTCAGTGGGTAGTAAGAGTGGAGTGGGTAGGCCTGATACAGACACACACATAGTCACAATTAAACACAAGAATATGTCTCATTTATGTATGTTACATGTATTTTTTATATAAATCTTGCTAAATCGTCTCAACAACCCTGCAAAATGCATGTTATATGCATTATATTTCTCTTTCAGAGACCTACGGTGGTCCATCAGACCTACAGTTTTCAGGGGAGACCACAGATTCTTTAAGATTTCGATGGACGCCTGCAGGAGGGCCTGTAAGTGGCTATGTTGTTCAGTATAGGCCCCTAACTGCCCTGGGTCAGCCAATCACAGCAGAGCTTCGACAGGTAAAGTTCACTTTAAATAAATGATGTGTTGATTCCTCTTATTTAAAGCTTGACAGCATTAAACACTAAATTAAGACAGTCACTGCTGGATGCTATTGTTATTATCTACAATCCTTAGGCTTGTAACAACCACAGAAAGGCTTTATTTGTGCTTCAGTTAAAGGTGGTTAAAGATTGTTATTATATTTTAGCATTCTGGAGATTTAAACTTTTATCTTAAGACCTTTTTGTTTTGTTTAAACTACAGTTAGAGCACAAAATGTTTTTGTTATCCTTTGTTTATACAAAGTATAGCATAATGGTACTCAATTCTTTGTCCTTTGACCTGCAGGAAACAATAGCCAGCAGTTCCCGGAGCTATAATGCACAAGAGCTGCGCTCGGGCACAGAATACCTGATCACCGTTATTGCTCAGTATCCCAACAGCTTGGGAGAGTCAGTGTCTGGCAAAGCCCGAACAAGTGAGAACTGCACACAGTTCAAATATGTGCCATCTTTGAGAGATCTGTTTTGCACAGCTCCTTACTCAATCACATATACCCCAAACTAGAGCCACTCCCGGGTGTGTCTACACTACGATTGGTCCAAACCAGCTATTTTACTCTCGCTTTGGCTTGGGATCCTCCAGCTGAACGAGTACAGGGATACAGAATCACCTATGGCCCTACAGGTGAGATAGACACACAATAATGCACATTCTTGTCCACAAGAGATGGAAAGGACGACTGAATCAGCAACAAAAAGTCACATGATGTCTATTGCGCAGGCGATGTGCATAGGGATAATGGTTTCAATTATGAACAATAGTCATAACTTGCCGTAGCTGTTACCACTAACTAATAATTTTCGGTGTCAGCAGGGCTGAGATTAGAGGCGAGAGAGTTTTTATTCCCCGAAGGCATTATGTCTATTTTTTTAAATGCTTGTTTGATTTGCTGGTTGGTATCCAGGTGTGAGCTTGCAGAGCACAGAAATGTCAAATGAGGTGTGGCTCTGTTTAATCGGGTCAGTTTTTTAAGCTAGAAAACAATGTTTCAACCCGCCTGTCTCTGTCCAGTGTTGCCTGGGAATTAATGGATGGTGAATCTGCAATTTGATACCAAATTGTCTCATTAACTGATTCATATACTGTATTAGTAATGATACAGTACTGTATGCTGTGTAAGGCTTTTTTGGTTGGTATAAGTGAATATGGGCTATTACTAGGGCTGGGAATATACCTAAAATTTTAAATATCTTTTCAAATGTTGACAGTGTTGAATATCTCAATAATTATGCATTTGGTCTACAATAAATAAAATATTTACTTTTGTCCTAAATAAAAAAACATGATTTAGGACAACATGATTTAATAGATATTGTTTCCAACCACATTCAAAAACGTTTTGTTTAGTGCAAAAACGTAATTGAAACAATGTAGACCTAAAGACCACTAACTTCTTTTTGGTAAATTATGTAAATGTAATAATCTGCTTGTTAAAAAGATAGTTCACCCAAAAATTCTGTCATCATTTTCCCACTTTCATTTTGTTACAAACCTGTATAAATTTCTTTATTCTGATGAACACAAAGGAAGATATTTTGAGGAATGTTTGTAACCAAGCATTCATGAGCCCCATTCACTTCCATAGTATTCTTTTTTTCCTACTATGGAAGTGAATGGGGCTCATGATTAGTTTGGATACAAACTTTCCTCAAAATATCTTTCTTCGTGTTCATCAGAACAAAGAAACTTATACAGGTTTGTAACAAAATATGAGTGAGAAAATGATGACAGAATTTTCATTTTTAGGTGAACTATCCCTTTAAATGATAACGTTCTGTAAGGAATACTGTGTCCGGGTCCAAGCCTCAACTTCTTTTATTAGGATACTATTTAAACATCCATTTATGAGCACTATTTATTTATATCACACATTTAGGCAATATTGTATAAATTGTATAAACTCAGTGTACTCTGCAGGCTACGAAATAACCAACAGCAATATATTCATAATTTGTAAAAAAAAATCCATGTCCATGTCTATGTCTGGTCATCTCAGATTTTGTTATGGAGAAAAAAATTGGGATCGGGGGTTTTGCTAGTTCTGCATTATGATACGAGTGTATATTAGTGTGTTTTTCTGTTATTTCTCTATGGTATTTGACATCAGTTGGACCCAGAAGCGGTGCATGACGTCAGATTTAACAAGCGGATATGAAAAATTATGACTTGACAGCTTCTTTATGGCACTATAATTCACATACTGCATTTTAAATTGTGGTAACCGGCTTTCCAATGTCATCATTTTTCAGGCTGGTAAGACATAAAGAGTAGTGACATTGTCTATTCTTGCCATCTCTGAATTCTCCACAATATTCTATATTCATGATATAGTGTAATATTATATTATAAGCACAATCGTCTCGATATTATCTTTAATATTTTATATACTGCCCATGTGATATAAATCACATCGTGTCTTACCTGATTGTTTGGTCAACAGGTCAACCGGCTTCAGAGCTCTTGGAACAGTCTGTGGGGGCGGAGTCTAGTTCTCTGACTTTGCGTGATCTTAAAGCAGACACTGAATATGTCATCAATTTGTACCCTCTGTTTCCCCGCGACAGTGCCTCACCAGCTACCCTGATTGCCCGCACATGTGAGTCCTTAAATAAAAGCACAGTACAACATCATGCTCAAACTCTATGCTGTCTCCCTTAGCAGCACTGCAGTATATGCTATATGTCAATACATGCACTCTATATATAATGCTATATATATAACTCTGTCTATGTACATGCCTGGGTTTGCAGTACGTTTAGAGGGTGTTCAGCAGCTCTCCGTTGAGACCGTTACCAGCAACAGCGTTCGCGTCCGCTGGACGGGAGTAGAAGGGGCCAGAGGCTACAGAGTCGTCTGGGGTCCTTTTACAGGTCATCATTTTATGTTCCCTTATTTGCTTGTTTTTTTTATATGTTACTCATTCTGGTTGCTACATTCGTTAAGCTCACTTGGCAGAAATTTTATTTACACAAATGCCCACCTAAAATGTAACATCTCTTTAACCTCTGGCACTCTTTTACTCACAGTTTATGTGAATAGTATAGAAGCAGTTGACAGTTACTACATCACTCTCTTTGTCTGCATCTTTTTTAGGAAGTGATGTTGAGACCGTCGAGCTGAGAGGTGATAGTGAATCTCACACTTTGGTGAATTTGCAGCAAGACACAGAGTACATTGTTACGCTCATCGCCCTGTACAATGGAAATGATGAAGGACCTGCAGCCACTGCCCGCTTTAAGATTGGTACACAAACACACACAGATTGACACATGCATGGTTTTACAGGGTACACTTTACACATGGGAATCCAATCAGTCTATCTGAACAGTTGTGCGTTTAATAGAAGATGATCAGATTGCTCTGAGTTTAAAGATTGCACACATTGTCTCTCTCACTAACGCTTACCAACAGACAGTGAGGAGGTTGCTTATAATTTTGTCATTGACTCACTGTCTGCTGGATTAAAACATCAAACTGTTATTAAGTTGTTCTCATATGAATCAGAGACTGCTACAATTTATGTAAGGATGTCTGTACATGAATGTGCATGTTAAAAGAGTGAGTAATTTTCCTCAAATGTAACAAAGAATCCATTTGGGGGGAGAAGCTAAAGGATGCTATTGCGTTTGGTTTTCAGAACTCTCAGAGGAACAGATCCTGAGAGCCACAGCTACAGGACCCACCAGCATCAGATTGAACTGGAACCTCATACAGAGCGCTAAGGGTTATCGCCTGGAATGGAAAGCTGGAGAGGGTAAGATATCCATCCATCCATCCATCATCCTCCATCCATTTAACAAAAAACACACAGAGGTTCTTAAAGGTGCCAAAGAATGCATTGAATTAATTTGTTGAATTGTTCTTTGATATCTACATAGAAGGTATGTGGCTTTATTAAGTGCAAAAAATTATCCAGAAACGTTTTTACATGTCCATTTACAACCCTAGTATTTGTCCTTAGAATGAAATGGTCTATTACATATTACCTTATTTAAAAGGATCATGAATAATAACGTTGAGCTCTGCTCTGATTGGCTGTTTCTCAGAGCAGTTCAATTCAGTAGCTCTTTGTGTGTAAACAGACCTTATGTTTGAGCCTGTATCAGATGAAGATACAGATTTTGAGGAATAATACATTATTTGGAGATTGGAAATGGATGTTTCTGAGTTCATTTTTTTTTTTCAGTATGGACCTGCAAAACGCAACTGTAACGACAATAGTAGAACTTCAGCCTAAACGCTAGCATATAGCATTAACTAGCATATAGTACTAACTCAGCAGTCACAACTTTTTTTTTAGCATTGGAACAACATTTTAATTCATTTATTGTGTAATTTAATCTTGGGGCGTAGATCACGACTGCAACGTCACAGTAGATTGGCCTGTTTTCTAGCGGTCTATTGCATGCACCGGGTTTACATAAGAAGGAGGAAACAATAGTGTTTGAGGCTCATAATATGTCATTACCATGTACAAAACTCTTATTATTAATCTATGCCTAGGTATATACAGTTTTACATTCTACTGCACCTTTAAGACTTATATAATCAGACTTGTATAAAGAGTCCAGCGCCAAGAGTCAGTTGTTGATTAAAATACCATTTTTATCATTATGTTGTCGTTTAATATGTTGACCACAGGGGCCAGAGTTCAGAAGCAGGATTTTCCACAAAGCACAACCAGCTATGAGCTTAGAAATCTGCAGCCAAACACAGAGTACATCATAACTCTATTCACACTCTATGAAGGCCGAGAGGAGGCCACTTTCTTTTCAACCAAACCAACAGGTAAGAGAAGTCACCATTAGTGAGAAATCAGTACAATCTTAGCTTTCTTGTTTAAATCTGCATTTGTAAAAATAGATAAACTCTCAAAAATAAAGTTGCTTAACGGTTCTTCACAGCGATGCCATAGAAGAAAATTTTTTGGTTCCTCAAAGAACAGTTTAGTTAAAGGGTGTTAAGAACCATTTCTTATGTTTTTTTTAATCTGAAGAACTTTTATTCACCACAAATAAAACAAACAGAAAGGTTCTCTATGTTAAAGGTTCTTTATGGAACCATTTAGCCCAAAATGGTTATTCTAATCTATGGCGTCACGAAGCACCTTTATTTTTAAAAGTGTATGTTCCCTACTCCAGGATAATTCTCACACATTGTACTTAGATTTGCTTCGATTAAAATACCGTAAACAAATGAAGCAATCATTTTGCTTATACCATGTGGCATTTTGATGCTTATTTAGCCATTGTCACCCTGATGTGATTTCTTTGTTTGTAAGTGCTAATTTGTTTTTGTTGATATTTGGGATGGGTTTAGTAGAGCAGCAAGTTGGACGTGTCACAAACCTGAGGGTGTTGGAGATGCTTGGAAACATTGTGCGATTGGGATGGATTGGTGTTGCTGGAGCCACGCAATACAATATAGTCATAGTTAATACACAATGTAAGAATACTTTTCTCATTAGATATTTCAGCAGTAAAGATACATTCTAACTATTAGCCTTTAACCCTTAATGCTGAAATAACTGTAGTACGTGTATACTATATTTACAGCTAATGCAGAAGTGAACAGAAGAGTATCTGGAAATCAGACCACACTGGACCTACAGGACCTTGAAGATGGTGTACGCTATGCTGTAACCGTGACTGCACTAGTTGGTTCCACTGAAGGAGATCCGGTGACTGTGTATATTATAGCGGGTATAGGAGCATGCATGCTTTTTCACATACTTTGTCTTAAAGCCACAGTATGTAGATTTTTCACCACTAGAGGTCGCTTTTATACAATAACACAATAACAAATGTGAAGCTTAATGACGTTATGAGCTCACAGAAATTTGTGCATACACAGACATCAAATGAAATATTATAGAGCTTTCAGTCTTTTCCATGGCACTTACATTTCTAACAATCTGAGCGCCCCTGCCTTCATGCAAAAACCTCCAAAATTAAAGTGTTGACTAACTTTTATATTAAATACTATTCAATCGGAATAATGACATATTGGCATCATTTACATATGAAACGGCATGTTTGGTTTATTTACGTTTTGTTTAATGACTTGTTTAATTGTGTCATTAATGCATTTTGCACAACAACTGCATTATCCT
>JAPMOP011214829.1:0-10153 GCA_029874735.1 Cobitis vettonica | reverse complement strand
GTTAAATGTAATCTAAATGTAATCAAAAAGTACTCTGATTACATTACACAAAATGTGTAATCTAAGAGATTAGGTTACTGACTACAAATTATGCCATGTAGTTTGTAATCAGTAACAGTTTCCAAGTAATCTACCCAGCTCTGTCTGAAATATGAAAAATTTAAATATGTTTACAAAAATGCATTTTTCACCAATATACTTTTTGGCCATTTTTTGAAATATATTTTAAAATAAATATATTTTAAAGCATTGATATTCACGTCGCATTGGAAGTAAAACTTTGTATGTTACAAACCTGTAAACATGACAGGTTTGAAAAGGTTAAATTAAATATATTTTCAACTGCAAAAATATACTTATCATTTTATACATACTTATACATTTTATACAAACCTTAATACTTTGGCCAGGAATTTTTTATTATTTTTTTGCCATATGGGTTGTAAAATTTGAAATTTATTTGTTGCCCCTAAAATACATTTAGAAATTTATGTTAATATATGAAGGTTAAAATATATTTTCAAATTCAAAAATATATTTAATTAAGCTTTACTTTCTACAAAATGTATTTAGCAAATATTTAAAACATATTCTTGGCCATAGAAATTTTATTTTTTGCCATATAGGATGAGTGAGACCTTATGTATTCTCTCATTTATAGACGCTTTATTGCTATATATAGCAACTAATTAGCAGCACTGACTGAGATTCATTTGCATCACATACAGATGTTAAGTGAACATATGCAATGACATGATAGATGTCTCTGTGTCTGCGAAAACCCAGCTAAAGTCATTTTCTTGGGATTTAATGTTTTCCATAAAATCATCCTACATAATGTAAAGAACATTCTGTGAAGATACACACTTGATATATTTAATAATGACTGAGTAAGGCCATGTCACAGAATTAAATCAATCAATTGAGATCAAACGTTGGTACTCCTAATCTAATAAGTACATTATGAGACTTTATCCAGGATCTCACAGACAGGTTCGCACATTTAGTAAAAAGTAAGATTGAATGCATTGTTGGTTGCTTTGAAAAAAAAGCAGCTGCCAGATGCATAATTGTAAATGTCAAATGACACCGTAGTCCTTCAATTTGATAGCAACATGGGGCTCATGGAGCTCTAGCTAAACAGGTCAATATCTATCTCTAGTCTTTCTGCAAGCTTCATTTTCATCATTTCAAAAAGAGCTTCCCACACAAGTGCTCGGTACACAAATGACAATGTAATGGCTTTACTGCAGTGCTGTGGGTTTGACTGAACAGAGACACACGGCCAGTGTGTGCTATTGTGATTAGCGGCTCATTTACAGTGGCCCATTGAGATAAAGTACCCCAAAAATGATTCTCTATTTGATTCCCCCAAGCGTGTCTGAATAGAACGTAATTATGAGAATATATTAGGGCAAATGAAAGGGAACAATGTTCGAGATAGTGGCCGGCCGACACGTGCAACGGTTCTGAATATTATCGCTGCTGTAAACTACAGTAATTATTTCATTTTACAGTTTTATGAGCTGTAAGTAGACACTTCTGCTAATGATAATCAGAGGTCTTAAGATTTGATTCAGTCCTTGGGAAATGATCAACCACGATACTAAAGCTCCAATACAGAGCAAATTGCACAAACAGCCTAATGTTTCAATTACTTAAAAGTGGAAGTGTGTGATTTCTGCACTTCTCGCATCATAAAATGCAATGAAGAATAATGATCTTAAACATTCAACATGTCTGTAGCCGTAGCTCAACTGGTAGAGCACTGCATTAGCAGCGCAAAAGCTTGTGGGTCAGATTCAATGTATACTTTAAATGCACTGTAAGTCAATTTAGATAAAAGAATAAATGTAAATGTTTCCTGAACACTCCCCCAAGCTTTTAATTGGTCAGACAAATGGATAGCCCAACCCCAAACCCGCACGGTGTTTAAACCTATTGGATGTGGCTGTTTCAGTCTACTCAGAATTCACAACATTGTTATGCTAATTACACCAATTACACTAATTGTTAAAGTATTGTTTACGCTAATTGGGGAACAACTTACAAATGACTTACTTGTATGAAGCTGTCACTGCATATTAACCCAGGATGGGTATATTACCCTTGAAAAAATTACACACCAGCTCCAACAATTAAAAGTCAATGTAGAACAAGTATTTCAAATAAACGGTGAGCATTAATATATTTGTACGGTAGTTTTTCGTACACACTAAAAGTTGTGAAGCAAAAATATATATTTATTATATGAATGCAGAAGCAATTTCACACACAATGGCTGCTTAAGCACCACAGCATTACTTGCTAAAGAGAAAATTAGAAATGGATTTCAATTCTACGCTTTCACTTGGACAAAGAGCACTTCCATCACTGCTGATTCATCCGTGTGTTAATGCATTGGGTATAAGGTTCCATTCAGGATTGTCCAATTTAACACCTAATGGTTATAACCTTGTCTTTATTTTTGTAAAGACAATCCAATCAATTCTATTTAAAACTTCCAGAAAGGTTATGAATATCATTCAGTCCACCATTCAGATAATAATCACAGTAATTTAATGATTTGTGTATATAATCAAGTCATTGGGTTATTTTCAACCCAGCATTGGATCAAAAAGGGACAGAACCCAGCCACTGGGTTAAATTGACCCAGAAAAACAACTCAGCATTTTGGGTTAAAGCAACCCAGCATAGGTTAAATTACAAGCCAAGGGCTTGGGCTTGTCCTGTTTTGACCCAACACTGGGTCGAAAAGTTTTAGGGTATAATGAATATTTTGAGTGAAATTTGTGATTTCTGATGTGATATCAGGTGTGAAACTTGAAGCTTATTTTACAGTATACACAACATCCTAATTCGGCTTCAGTTTTACTCTCAGTTCTTTTACAATGGAAATAAATTCTCTTGACTTTGTTAGGCTAACTGCCCGTATTGGCTTTTCTCTATATTGTGGTAGTAAAGCCAAAGACACCAAAAGAGCAAAATTCACAAATCAAGTAAAACTGCAGGACAACATACAAAAAAGAAATGTCGACAATAATCCAAACCGATTATTCAAAAATTTGAAAAAACAAACAAACAAACATTCAATGTGGATTATTAGTCAACAACTAAGTAAGAGTGAAGGGCTGGACAATATTTAAGAAAATGTGAAATGCTATAACTAAAAAATAACTATAAAAAATATGTGAGATATTATATGCGATAATGCTTTAAGTTTGTAAAATGAATTTAAATGACAATAAAATATATTTAAAAACTAAAAATTATATAACCAGCATAGATCAGAATTTTTCCCTGCTATCTGCATCAACCTAAAAGTTTGACTATACATTATTTGAAGTATTAAAAATCATTCAGTTACCGCAAACCATTGTGATATGTACATTTGCGATATTTGCGAAGTTGTCACTGGGACGGTACATTTTAAAAGGTCCGAATATGTACCATTTTGGTATAGATATGGGCTGCATCCGAAATCGCATACTGTGACAGTAGGTACTGATTTAGATGAAGTACCTACTCATCGACAGTTAAAACAGTTTGTTCTATATAGTATGAATATGAATAGTATGAATGAATTCGGACGTGCTAAATTCGCCATGTTAAAACGTAATAATGTGACATATGTCGTCATAACAACAAGCTAGTCGTTAACTGGACAGCTGTTGAGGATATGTATTTGCATTTGAATATTTTGGACATTTTTGAATAAAACAACGCCCCTCCGTCTTCTTCTTCATTGGATAACTTTTCTCCCGGGATAGTAAATTTTCCATCGAATGAACACTTCGGGATCTTGCCGAAAGTAGTAGGTCATCCGGGTACTTTTTGCCTACTGTTCTTCGAATACTGTGAATTAGGACATACTACTCACCTCGCCTACTGCTTTTCGCCTACTTTGTAGTATGAAAGTAGGCGGTTTCGGACGCAGCCATGAACTTTTGAGGTACAAATAGAGTGCTTCAGGGATGACGTATTTTTGTAGGCCAACCCGGAAGTTAGCGGGACACTGGTTCTCTCACAAAAAAGCCCATTCATTTTTTCCATTGACTTTTGAATTATCGCAAAAAATAAGCTCTGTGTATAACCAATGTTTATGACACTTGCACGTTTTGACCAAATTTTTTTTGCAAGGGAACCAGTGTCCCGCTAACTTCTGGGTTGGCCTACAAAAATACATCATCCCTGCGGCACTCTATATGCACCATGCAAGTACAAAGGTGTACTTTTTTAAAAGGTACTATCCCAGTGACAACTTTTGTCCCTTCTTGCACCTTTTATTCTGAGAGCGTAAGAATAACTGTAAACTTTAGCTATGAACTTTAAAAAGGAGGTTATTCTCACCTGTAAACAAGAGAGTCATCATAACTTCCATTATATTGAATCTGAAACATGCGTATTCCAGGTATATTCCTCTGGAAGTTAAATTTGATGAGGGCAGTGGATGATGTGGCTTCTGCTATAACCACCCTCTTATCCGGACTGGTCTTGGCATCGCCCGTGTGGTTGCTGCCGTTTGCTCCAGCCCTTGTAGAAGTGGAGATGTCTGAAGAGCCTGGGTCAGGCTCTTGGATGTTGTTGGTGCTGTTGCTAATATGTGGAAGTTTGATGATGACCAGCTCCACAGTCTGATGGGCCTCCCCGGCAGGGTTCGAGGAGATGCAAGTGAAAGATCCCGTGTCCTTTACCGTGGTTATCAGAATGTCCAGCGTGCCGTTGTTGTAAACCAACGTACGTGACGTGTTTGAAACCAACTTCCCGTCGGGAGATATCCAGTGGATGGCAGGTTCTGGATCTCCTCTGGCTTTACACTTCAACGCAACTCGCTGGCCCTCCAGAACCCTCATCTCATGAGAGTGGCGGGTGATGAGAGGTGGCTCGCAGAGAAACTCTTCCTCTGAGATGGACCAGAAGTAACGGCCAGAGAGGTGCAAGGGCGTGGCGCAGGTCTCCAAGTCGTCCTCGCGATTGAGTCGTCTGAGCCACAGAAGCTCGCAGTTGCAGTGTAGAGGATTTCCTCCAAAGCTCAGGGCAAAAGAAGAGGAGCTCATGATACCGGACGTGGCCAAAACCTGTGCCCGCTGGAAAAGCGGGTCCGGCGGTAGTTTCTGGAGCTTGTTGGAGGTCACGTCCAACCGATTGAGCTTCTGCAAGAGGGAGAACGTTCCCTCAGGAATGTAGTCAATCATGTTGTGGTCCAGGCTGAGAGTGTGCAGGCTGATCATCCTCTGAATGGCCTCCCATGGGATGGTTTCCAGGTTGTTGTAGGATAAGTCCAGTTCTTCTAGAGCTAAAAGGTCATTAAAGGCTCCCATGTGGATGAGGGTCAGTTGGTTGTTGTTTAGAATCAGGTGATGCAGTTTAGACATACCACTGAAGGTGTCGTTGGCTATTCGGGTCAACCGATTGTGGTCGAGATGCAAGGCTCGTAGGTTTTCGAGGTCTGCGAATGCGTGTGGGGTGATGAAGCTTATTGTATTCCTCGACAATGTTAGATCCACCAGCTTGGTCATGTTGCCCAAGTCTTTTCGTTTTACACTGGTGACAAAGTTATCGGCTAGCCGGAGCTCCACGGTGTGCCTGTCGATGTTGGGCGGGACAAAGAGCAGCCCTTTTTTAGCACAGAGTGTTGCGAGGTTGGGGGACAGAACTTGACAGACACAGCGCTTCGGACAGATCTGGGCCTTCACTGCCATTCCGAAAACCAACAGGCAGACAAGCAGTTTTTCCATTGTAAATCAGGTTCTTACGCCTAGAAAAAAGAAAAAAAAAACAGATGTAATTATAATACTGCTGTTACTGTGAACAACAAAGTATTTATTTGGTCAAAACACTATTGCATTTTTGATGCTTATCAAATAACTGTGCTTAGGGATTTCAGAACACATGTACAGTAACAACAGCATGCTATGGCTGTCCTGCAGTTATTTAAAGAATTGGGAACAGATCATCCTGCACAAAAAAATCAGTGTCAGATATAAGAGACTTGCAAATCAACGCAGAGACATTCCAAGCATAAAATCTGTGTTGCCAGATCCTGATCTCACAAGAAAAATCAACAAAATATTTAGCAAAATTATAAAACGTATATGCTTTTATCTATTCTATTTGTTTATGAATGATGGAGATGGAGAAATATTTTTTATAAATTCTATTGATTTTAGCAGTAACCTGCAAAACTATGGAAGGATTTTTGACTTTTTTCAGACCATTTTAAATTAATTAATTAAATGCGAAAATAAAATCGCAAAATATGTCCCAAATTTGAAAATTAAATGCTAAATTAAAAATTAAAAGATTAAATTAAACTATTTCATTTTCAAGGTGATAATGCATCTTTCCTGCCTATTTCCTGCCTATAATGCATATTTTCCTTAAAAAAATGCTGTTTTTTGCATGCGAATCTCATCCAGGAATCAGCTTGTACGATCTAAATGTTGCTCACTGCAGCTCCATGCACAAAGTGTAGACGTCGAGAGAGACATGCATTTCACCGGGACAGCAAGACACAGCACTCGTGGGGCAAGAACAAGCGACACAGTAGCCTATCTGTACAGATGTGAAGCTAAGATTCATCCAGATTCATGCTATGTTTGTCTAAATGTGTCTAAAATTTGCTAAATGTAGCAATAAAGTTGCTAAGTTGGCAACATTGCTTCACCCAATCCCCGTTTCTTGAGCAAGTACACCCCACCCACTGATTAACATTGAATTTGCATACAAGTTGAAAATGAAAAACAATAAATAAAAGAGAACATTAAATTAAAACTAAACTTTACATTTTAATTTTGTCACTATTATTGCTTGGGAATGAATAAAAAGCCTTTTAAAAAAATGATTTACAGATTCCTTTTCAGGTTTGCCTTTTAATTTTAATATTGTCAGTCTTCCCTCGAGATTGTATTGAAAATGAAATGTCAAATCATCGATTGCATTTTATTTTTCAATTTTGCAAGAAAGATGCATTATCACCTTGAAGATGAAATAGTTTAATTTAATATTTTAAATTTTGGGACATATTTTCCGATTTTATTTTATTTTAGCATTTAATTAATTAATTAAAAATTGGCTGAAAAAACCTTCCATACAAAACAACATTAAGCAGGAATGAATTATAACCTTTTCTAAAAAAAAAATACATATAAAAATGTATTGCATATACAACTGGACTCCTTTGTGCGCACACGCACATAAAGCAATGCGGAAAGGAAAAGAAAAGTACGTTTACATATTAGAGCAAAGCCAAAACAATCTATGGCGATTTACATAATGACATAACATAAAGTGTGGGAATAACAGCAGTTATTAGTATATCATATTTACTTGCATTATGGACCAAGCACGTATACTGGAAAAATAATAAAAACAAATAAATAACACTGGGCCATATTTATAACCAAATTGAAAAAGCTATCCTACTGTACGTTAAGCGGACATAGCAACACTGCTCAAAAAAAATCCACATGGTCTCTAAGGAGCATGCATTCATTTCAGTCAGAGCATAACACAACACACAGGAATGATTTTAACCCCTTAGTTTGTCAAAGGTAAAGATACGGAGGCTGTTTTTACACCTGGTATTAAGATGTGGTTTGGTCGATCGGACCACAAGTGGACGATGCTAAATACAGGTGTAAACGGGGTGCAAAACGTTTTGAGCTCATCCACTTTCGACCACATTCAGAAGTAGTCGAAAACGCATTTGACCGGATTGCTTTTGTGGTCCAGATTGCATCTGGTAGAATGTGTTCGAGCAGCCACAAAAGACTGCCTACTATCAACATCTTGATCTAATCTGATGTACCGAGCACAATGTTTTTACATTGGACATGACTTCTAGAGCGAACCAACATTGTTCAGCGCAATCTTTAGGACTTTGTTTCATTTTGCGAGTGTGTGAAAGTTGCGCAAACTTATTTCATCAATTTGCTCTGAAAGCTCTTACATATACATGTACAAAACATTGTGCAGCATATTTACTTACAATACAAGCAGCGGACTCTGACATAATATTAGTTTGCTTCAATTTAAACCCGTCATTTCTCCCACTCGTGTTTAAACGAAAGCAGAGGGACTTGCCCACAGTCTCAACAGACCATCCCCTCATCTTAATCAGGACAAAAGCAGTCGAAAGAGGAAAAAGAGATGGATTAAAACACCAGGTGTAAACGTGAATGCGTCTTTCTTATCCACTTCCGATCCGATCGACCAAAACGCATCTTAATACCAGGTATAAGCCCCTAAGAACAACACACAACACTCAATATGCTCTTTTTATTTTAGGTTTTAAGGGTTTTAACATCTTCCTCTCATCTCCTCTGGTTTTAACACATCTCTTAAAGGTGTGACTCACTGTAGAGTCCTTCACTCTGCATAGAACTGTGTGGGAGTGCAGAAGAGATGTTGAGTGTGTGTGTGGGGGGGACACTTTTGCGAGACCCTGACCGACAGGGGGCAACAGTATTATGTTTAATTATATAATTGACTGCATTAAAACTCAGACATCATTGCTTTAAGAATCTGACATCAGACTATTAAATCAAAAAGGCGCATCAAGAGCACTGCTAAGTATCAGACCTGAAATTATCAGAGCATGTACTGTACAACCATCTCATCTGACTGATAGATTACATCAGCTTGTTAAGAGAGATTAAATTTCTGTACAATTACGCCAAGTCAATGATGCCAACAGGCTCCAAAACTCCAAAAATGACAAAAATCAGCATGAAAATAGCAAGNGCACTACATTACAAATGATCATACAGCTCTCTGAGAAACGGAATGTAATGTCATTAATATGTCATTGATAAAATCTCATCCAAGATGTTACAGATTTTACAGAAATAATGCCAAACATGATTCTTGTTTGTCTTTAAAGGATTACAATGTGCCACATTTGTCACATATTTAAATCAAGTAAATAAGGCTTAATAGTTACAGCAACTTATTTTATATGGCACAAGCCATATGGCCTATTTTTATAAAACTGTTATGGTGCTTTTATCGTGTCATTTCTGAACTTGGACAGATTCACCAAACATTGCAAACAGCAATCGTTTGAAACAATATGAGGTTTAGAAAACAATGTCAATTTTGACTCTTAAACGGCAAATATTATGCAAAATACACTTTTACAAGGTGTTTGGACATACATTTGTGTTGTGTGTGAACACAACAACCCTACAATGGAAAAAATCCACCCACTCCTCCTTTTTTAATCCCCATTAAACCAGAGCAGTCTCATTAGGCATGCTGTTTTGATTCTCTTGTTAATGTGATGTCACACTAACAAAGCCCCGCACACAGCCACTGACTGACTGGTTAATTTTAACCAAAAGCTTTTCTAAATGTGTTTGTTAACATGTTGTAGCACTCATGCAGCTAAAGGTCTTATTGTCTCAGACTGTATTCACAGAAATCACATTTCTTTTTAACCGAAAGCATTAGCTCATTTGCATTTAAAGGTACAGACATGAAAACAGCACTTTTTGCTCCCGCCCAAATAGGGGCATTTTGGACATGCTATGACAAATGATCTTTGGGGTATTTTGAGCAGAGGTTTCACAGACACATTCTAGGCACACATAATTTTTAGGTGAACTATCCCTTAAAATATAAAGGATGACTCATTATATAACCTCAAGACATAGAAAAATTACACAGGTGAAATGAAAGTAATTCTGCCATCCAATCACACAGCGCATTGAAAGATCATGTTCTTTCTCACACTGTTAGTCTTTACTATTGATTTTCAGTCCACCCTGTGGATAGAATTAAGCACCAGGATTTGAGTGAGAGGGAGGAAAGACAAAGCTAAAGAAAGATACTCAGAAATCTGATACTGTCTGAACAATATGTTGAGAGTGTGACTCATGCCATTAGATGTGATTCACAAGCTATGGATCTGATTCATGAGCTCTAGGTCTGTTTTACAAGCTATGGATCTGATTCACAAGCTCTAGATCTGATTTACAAACTCTGGATCTAATTTACAAGCTACTGTGTGGATGTAATTCACAAGCTCTGAAACTGATTCATGAGCTCTAGGTCTGATTTACAAGCTCTAAAAGTGATTTACCGACTTTGGATCTAATTTACAAACTCTGGATCTGATTCACAGGCTCTAAATCTGTTTCACAAACTCTGA
>JAPMOP011214764.1:0-10660 GCA_029874735.1 Cobitis vettonica | reverse complement strand
GAATTTCGTAATCGATTTTTATCGATTTTATTGATTAGTTGTTGCAGCTCTAAAATCTACCCATATTTGAGAGGTGATAAAAAGAAAACAAATAGGATGACATTTTTTTATTTGAAAGCAGAGGGTCTGTTCTTTCATTTGATATATTGTATGTTTATATATTTAAAGAAGAACTTGGAAGGTATTAAACTCATAAAAATCATACAAATGCTGGCGCTGACTGGCAACTATTTTCTAAAAACGCTGGCGTGGAAAAAGTAAAAAAAATTCAGCTGAGACTGTAATGTCAGTTCAAAGCATGATGAAGTATTTTCTTTATAACTCTGACAAGTTACAGAGTAAAACTCTTTAACATTGGGAAGGGACAGGGATAAATGGTCCCACTGCATCTTCTTGCTTTCCAGTGGTTGTTAATTTAGCACCAGGCAATGCTTAGATGTCTAGCAGTGAGTTCTGGTGTTAAGTGTTAGCAGACAGCTCTGTTTAGCACCGGCTCTTCTGATACTGCCCGGCACACCAGTGCCAGCTATGTTTTTCAAATGTAGGGAAGCAGAGATTACACTTTATATTGTGAAATCCTATTTTGTTATTAATAACTAATCAAGGCCTGATTTTTACTATATGGCTGTACACTGCAAAATGTTTTTATGTACGTTTTTTATTATAGTCTTGTTTTTTTAAAGAAATCCAGCAAACTTTAATGAAGTCGGTATTAACAAACTATTTGCCAACAGGTTAGAAAAAAACTTCCTTCCCTCTTGATGTTTATTTTAATTTTATGTTAAGCATGAACCCTAACAAAATTTTTGATTTCTTCTAAAACCAGACTTAGTATCGGACATCTACTGTCTTTTTTATAAAAACTAAATGTACACGCTCAGAAAAAAGTCACTGTCACTGGGACGGTACCCTCAAAAAAGGTTATAATGCGTACCATTTATGTACAGATATGTACCTTTGAGGTACTCATATGCTCCCTTAGGTACAAAGGTGTACTTTTTGAAAGGGTACCTCCGCAGTGACATGACTATAGGCAAGATACAAGATTAAAAACACTAAATCACAACTAAATGAGTAACTTGCATAACTAAATGAGTTACGGATCATTTTAACTAACAGTGTATCATTTATAAGATCTCACAATCATCATAAAGTGAAGCTGGGCTTCCAGCAGGGCATAGCGATTGCAAGTCTTACAGTTTGTCTAATAAACAATCTGATGCTTTTTACAATGCACATAGCATTCATGAAGCTCTCTTAGATCAGCGCAGGACTCGGTGATGTGTTTAGAGCCTGTTGTTCAATCGATATTGACCTTTGATTCATTCAAATCAACAATAAAAGCATCTGCCATAAACTCCCATTGAAGCAAAGCACCAATAAGCCTCTACAAACCTTGCATGTACAGAATTCATATAGATTAAAGGACTAATTTAACAAACCAGTGATGCGCGGGTTGATCCAAAATTAGCGGGTGCCTGCGGTCACCCGCGGTTAAGAGTCATCCAAAAATATTTTTTATGATATTCGGGTGGCGGTCGGTCGGGTCGTTTAAAATAAAGATGCCAATGACGCTTTGATGAGCATTTACTACTTTTAAAAAATGCGGGTCAGGTACAGTATGTTTTTTGTTTATTTTTTGTGGTCTGAGTTGCGGGCGGGTTGGTTGAAAACATCGGTCGGGTGCGGCTTGTTTATACATTGACCCACGCATCACTGTAACAAACACTATATATGTATATACATACATTTTTATGAAATGTTAAAGGTGCTGTGTATAGATTTTAATGGTATCTAGTGGTAAGATTGCAAATTGCAACCAACGGTTCAGTCCACCGCTCACTCTTCACTTTCGAACCAAATAGAGAAGCTATGGTATCCGCCACAGGACAAACATGTGGCGAAATGCACTCTGTAGAGCAGTTTGTCCATTTAGGGCTACTGTAGAATCATGGCAAAATGGCGGCTTCCATATAAGGGGACCCGCGGTGTATGTAGGTCTAAGGTAATTATTATGCTCATTCTAAGGTAATAAAACATAATGGTTCATTATGTAAGGTTTATATACACCACTAAAAACATGTTATGTATATAACATATTGCATTTCTGTCAATAGATCCTCCTAAAATTTACACATTGTACCTTTATTGGGACATCAAAGCCATCACTATTTCTGCACAAAGCATTCTTGTCACAGATGACCAAAGTACAACAGCGTGACATTGTTAAGTGTTTAGTAACAACTGTGTTAGTGAGTGAATATAGACATAGATCCAGAGATAGTCACATGTGCCATTGTGACAGAGGTTGAGAAGCAAAGGGAACGTTCATAAAGTCTGTTTGTTCTGATTGAAGATGTTTCGAGATAATTGTAATAGGATTTCCAGTCTATGTTTAGTCAGGATATAAAGAGTTTATAACTGGTTACTCATCCC
This sequence comes from Cobitis vettonica, assembly GCA_029874735.1. Lineage (NCBI taxonomy): Eukaryota > Metazoa > Chordata > Actinopteri > Cypriniformes > Cobitidae > Cobitis > Cobitis vettonica. Next base: position 8,224 of record JAPMOP011214764.1, on the reverse strand, counting down.
TACCGGAAAAGTTAACAAGTTAAATTATCTTCTCTATGGAAACTTTTTAGTTTGTTGATGATGTCACTTCCTGTCAGGACTGCAGATCTGGCATTAGTATTTAGAGAAAACAAGCAGTGGCAGATTTTCTCTACATTAGATTTAATGCATTAGATTCCATAGCTGGAATCTGTCAGCTCCATTATAAAGACTTTTTCCCCAAAATGTCTGAAGTGCCGTTTCTGCTCACACAAATTAATTTAAGTAAATCTCCCGTGAAGAAACAGGGCACAGCATCTAGTGTCCCTCAAGGCCAACCCTCCCATCAATACCTCATAAAGCCATGGCAACAGACAGTTCCCATTGCCCTACAGTGCTCATTATCTTACTTATTTCTAACAATTCTAAAAACAGCGTTTATAATTGACTATAGTTGCTATTCTTTTTAACTGTTTGGTACTAAACTTAGTTTTCTTTAACACTCTGAAGTGCAGCCGGATGGATGTTTCTAAAGCTCTGTAGCTCTATCAGTGCAAAAGTAATAGGTTTGATTTGCGGTGGTGAACACATACCTGTAGCTTGAATGCACTGTAAGTCGCTTTGGATAAAAGTGTTTGGTAAATACAAAATAGTGTATATATAAAATATATATAAATAAAGTATATACTATAAACTATTGTTATATATAAACAAAGAGAAGGGTCTACATTCTATAAAGTTTCCCCTTTTGTGTTCCACAGCTAAAAACAGCATTTGATCAAAATGAGGATACAAAATGACAGAATTTTCATTTTTAGTGTTAACTGTCCCTTTAAGCTATAATAACTGTAGTCATAACACATTGCTTTTACTACAGAGGAAACACCTCTTGAGAACCGATCATTTATCTCTCTAAAAGAGATGTGCACTCTTTTCTATGCAGATTGGTAAGTTTCATTATGCCCATTTCTTTCACAACACCACCCATGAATGGGAGACCCATTTGTCCGTTGCCATGGCAATGGCATACACCGTCATCGTCACAATGCGGGCACACCATTGTCTCAAGAATTCATGTCCTTATCAGGCCGTCAGCCTAATGCACACCAAGAGCTTTTCATTATGCGCACGCTTCTACAAATAGTATTTAAAAACTCCTTTCAAGTGAAAATGACCCTGGCCCCCTAATGTCCTCACCCAGTCTCTGATGCACCTTTGTAGGCATCAGTTAAATCTGTTACAGGTAAAGCCCTTTTCACACAAACATTATGGAAAATACACAAAAAAATGCATCTGGGATTTGTCCAGGATCGTTCGATTTTTGGTTCATTCACACTGCTAATGATTTGCCCGAATCTGCGTTCACACAGATACCGTAAAAAAATCCCGTAAAGACACATGACGTGTTTAAAGTCCTGCACTTGGTAGTTTTTTTTCTCCATCACATCTTCAGATGGTGTAAACAGCTCCCCCTAGTGAATGAAAGTGAGACATGCTGGTATATGGCACCATATAAACGTTCGGCATAGAATATAACTGTCTATAACCCCTTTCACACAGTGCGTTTATTCCAGAAATTGACCCAAAAAATTTCAGAGTGCCTTCTGTGTTAAAGCAAAGACGCCCTGGAATTGATCCTGGGATCGCTCCCGTAATGGGGACCTAATAGAATTGGCGCAACATTTCCGGAATGCATAGCAACAATGCAGTTATCATTTAGCTCATTAGAATTCAACATTCATGACAAAAATGTCTGCAAGCTGAAAAAGCAGAGATCAGTAAGCTCGTCACTATCCTTGCTGAAGCTAAGATTGTTCCCCTGCTTCGGACACATTTTCCGTGTATCTTCCATAATCTGTGTGTGAAAAGGGCTTATGAGGCTCTGGTTTAAGGGGTGTAACATTAAGGAAACCACTGTGTGACATCACAATGTCCCGATGACCTCCAGAAATAACACTGCTAAGTGTGAACAAGGTTTCAGGAACTAGAAAATTTCCAATGCCATATGCCAAACATCTCACTTCTATAGATCACTGTGCAACTCTCATACTTGAAACCTGAGCTTTTCAAATGACTCCTCCACTTCAATTTGACAAGTGACTCAATTGCACATGTCTAGAAGGTGCTGCATAATGCTTCAGGTAATGATATCAAAAACCTGTTTCAGCGATGCCTCTGAACAACACTCCTGTGAATGAAACCATGTGTTTGCCTAAAGTAAACAAATTAAATAGAAAATGATGAGACAAGTTATTCTTCCGTGCCACGTTTCCGCAAAGGGCTTATGCATACATAATTCATCTTGAAGGACGGCTAGCTACTCAAAGGGCTTCATATTGAAGGGGACAGCGTCAGAGCAGGAATTCATATTTTATCTGAGTGTGCTCTTATTAAACTACTCATTGAGTGGGTGAGTGTTGCTTTCTGCACACCATGAACAAAAAGAAGAGCATTCACAATGGATTCTTATATCATTGTGGGCATGAGAAACGACAGACAATTTCATTGCTGTCTAGGAAAATCAACTGAGATTTTAAAGAGATCTTACTTTCTCTTTAATAGAGAAAGCATATAGCTGTTGATGCAATCTGCTAGGGCTGCTTAATTTTGAGAGTATTAATCATGAACATTTCCAATTATTTTTCTTGTTCATAGAAAGGGAATGAGATGCTAAATTCTTTAGACATTAAATGACTTACATTGGATATCAATAAGCACTTTAGACTAATTGGAATATAAGTTTCAGGAATGACTGCTAAAATTAAATCACAGCAAGTTATCAGAGAACTTGCCCATTATAGGTACAGTTATAAATTAAGTTCTTTATTATTGCAATGGTCTTTGGTATCCAATTACATCTTGTACTTCTTACTGCAGCTTTTGTTTGAAGTCAGCGCAATATGGTTGCATAGTGAATGTTTGTTTATAAAGCCCTGGGTATAGACAAGCATATATGTACGCGAGCGCAAGCACACAATCGAACGCACAGCCTTGTGCGTAGTTAATGCGCAACCTACGCATACAATGTACATGGGGTTTCAAATATCCGGCGGTGCATGTACAGTGCACGTGCACTCTTCTGAAATGAAAATTGTGTCACACGCACTGTATGTGGACCCTCGCGTTCTTGTAAAAAATTTACATACTTTGGCTTTAAGAGAGTGGAGGTTAATACAGGGTTTATTAACAAAGGTGACCTAATGGCCAATGTGAGAAAGGAAGGAAGGAAGGAAAGAAGGAAAGAAGGGAAGGAAGGAAGGAAGGAAAGAAAGAAAAAGAAAGAAAGAAAGAAAAAGACAGAAAAAGACAGTGTCCATTGAGTGGGAGTGAGATGTGTGATTCATTTAGGTCTTTTCATGTCCTATCAGCCCACACAGCTGGAGATGCTGATCATGAACTGTGCCTCACATTTCAAGGTTTAGATTGATTGAACCCCAAGAGTGCCGTTGCATAGTTACAACAACAAAAAAACAGAGTGCCTTCCTTTCAAGAGACCTATGAAAGTCTGTGCTTAAATTGTTGTAAATAATATTGTAAAGATGATGTGTGGAGAGAAAAGATCTTCTGACCTCTTGTGTGTGTGTTTCCATTGTTATGAAGGTGGCTTGTGGGCAATCCGTAAAAGTCGTAGGAAAGCCGTATGGTGGCTCATTACTGTTTACTGCACCACATGTATAGTGATCTGGCCTCAAGGTCTCCCAAATATATTAAAATTACAAATATACACCTGACACTTCTCCTTATGACTGACAACAATGGATAATTTTAAAGTATTATTGCATTATTATTTTTTGGCATTTTCTGTTGACCTTTGCGTGTGTGCAAAAAAATAACGCATGCAAATCACACTGCCGTTTAGGTATTTCCCTGTTTATATGAAAGCTTAAAGAGGAACCTCTAAACAGTAATGAGAGTTTATCGACAGGTGCATTGCGAGTCGCTCTGGTTTATCCAGAGAGATGCTTGGGATTTTTCCAAGCTTGGCTAATCTTTCAATACGTGACATGGTGGATTTACTCTTCTGTTCGCCTACAGCCATCAATAACATCTACGGTGGTATTTAGTTATGCGTTTGAAGAGTTATCCTGCGTTTTCAAGTTGAAGGCTAGACTGTTATTTATAAGCCACTGATGAAAGAATTCAAAAACACAGCATTAATAAAATTGACATCTGTCAAGAAAGAAGGGCAGATATAGTCAAGAAGATAGACTGGAGAGTCAAGATAAAGGCTTAACTACAGCAGAGTCACGGTTTAGAAAGATGCATGTGTGTGTTTGAGAAGAAAGAGACAATGCAAGTGGTTGTGTGAAGGGCTTGGTTACTCAATGAGGGCTAATAGCTAGCACTTTCAGTCTGATTAGATTTACCAAGAAAGTCATTAGACTAAGCCGTGGCTCCAGGGTTTCCCCGCAACCTTTTACAAGAGGACATCAATTATACATGGCGCTCATTTGTCAAATTGATTTTAAAATTGGATGTTTTGTTTGCAATCTTGCCTTTTGATAAGTTTGTTTTTGCAAATTGAAGAGAACTGTGAGTGCATAGTGCATAGAAATGTTCACTAAAGCATGCATAGAGTTATACAGTACTGATCATATTAGAAGTTGTTAAAGGAAAATAAAAAATGCCAAAGGGTGTCTTCATTAGCCATCATTCATTAAAAACAGCTACACTGTAAAACTTGGATGTATAAGTAATTTCAACTTTATTTGATAAATTACAATAACTCCTCACTAGTCAGGATAAACATTTTAAGTTTAAATGACTTGTAAATCCAAGTTATACTTAACAATTTAAGTGCACATTACAGTGTATATAGCATAACAGAAATAATTACATTTAATAAAGTTTAGTTTGCCAAGATTAATTTTACTTTCGATTTCAGCTGTCCACAGTGGGCTTGTGAAAAGTGCAGGGTAATTTTGAAAGCAAGCATTCAGTGAAGCGTATCCATGCTACAGTTTAATACAACTTATGAAATATACTCTGTGGGCCACTTTGACACGCAGTCCTTACTTCTCTGATGTTTATCCTCTGCTTTATGGATCAGTGATCATTTCTCTTGAAGCCGAAATTTAATGGGATTGGCTTAATTCCCAAGGTCCCTAAAAACGTTTGAGGTTGTACAACCAAAATTTTCAATGGCCAGTCAATGAAGTCTCGGATGATCAACGCTCTGAAGATAAGCCTAGATCTGACACCAGGGCGGCTCTTTGTAGTCACTGCCAATCAACATCAAAAGATTAATTTAAGTTGCAGAGAGCCAAGATTTATCAGGATAAATCAATCACTTCGCTTAAACTTTAGTATGGAGGTCATGTTTGCTAATGTTTCTTACTTTAATGGATAATGTAATGCAAGAGCTATGAGATTCATTTTTCAATTCATTCTGACTGCTAAACTTGGATTACCAAGCCATTTGGGATCCAAATATTCCAACTCCCTCAAATAAAGTTTTATCAGTACCATTCAATTTTTACTGCTGCTTTATTGAATACATTTTTTCACTGGCACTCTGCCCGAATTAATTTGTTGATCTTAATCTTTCAGCTCTATGAAGGAAGCATAAATCTATAATAAGTTTGTTCAAAGTCACTGTCCGCAATGACAGCCTAATTTTAGGGTCACCTCCTCTCCCTCTTGTTACTCCAAGCACCATGTGCCAAAATATTCTTAAAGCTCTCTAGTTGACCATCTGATTTGGTGAATAATAGAATTAGAATTTAGAGTATTACACTGAGTGACCAATCCGCTTTATCCAGTCTGTCATAACGACAGGAATTGATCATATACTTCAGAAATATCTGTGCGGTGCATCCTCGTGATGCTGAACAGCAAACTGTCCCACTTCAAGGTGCATCAGACTCGATAATGTACAAAGTGGCCGATCAATATAGCCTGGCAGCTCTTTCTCTTTGTGGTGTCCGTAATGTGATGTGTACTCAATCAATAACCTCCCTTGGTTGACAGACAGGATGCTGTGGCCCAGATAATTTTTCTTGCATGCAGTGTAGTCGATGGCCAACCACAGTGCATCGGGGTGAAATGGGAAATTGCAAAGTTGTCCCAAGTGACAGGAAGGGATAAAAGGAAGTTAGAGACCTAGTGGCAGAAAATCCTCATAAAGATGGAGGAATAAGGTGACAGGTGACTAAAACCTTGAGCCATGAAGCAAATATGTGGTGCCTGCTTCTGTGGGATTTTCCCAGCAAGCAATTTTGCATTTAAAAGACCTCTAATAGCAGTCTAAACAAGGCAAAGTTTGGGCTGTCTTACCATAGGCCAAAAATAAATGAAATAAATAAATGAAACCAAACACCTTGTAATCACTTTTAACTACTTACACTGTAAAAAAAACTTTGCTGCCTTAAATTTTTTTTAATCAACTCAGATTTACAAGTCATTTCAACTTGCTATTAGTTATCTGGACAAGAGAGGAGTTGTTATAACTACAGATGAGTTGTTATAAAATATAGTTGAAAAAAGTCAACTTCATTTTATAAGTTGTAACAACTTATCTCTTGTCAAGATAAATAATAGTAAGTTGACATATTTGCTGCCTTAAAATTTTTAGTTAATTGAACTTAAAAGTATTAGTTAACTCAGTTATGCATCAATAACTCAGCATTTTACACTCACTTTATATTGAAAATTGGTCATTTTGTGTGTGTTTTTTTCCAAATCACTTATGAACTTGGCAATTAAAGAGTTAAAATCATGGAAGTTTTGTAAACATTTGGTAGATTTGATCAGTACTGAGGTTGATTAACAGATTTGTGCAAAAAATGTGAAAAAAAATAATTGAATCGGATACACTTTTTACAGCCGTAATTTTTGTACACGAACAACACGAAAGGGAAGTAAATTTGCCCACGTTGTATTGTTGAGTTTTTGAAAAATTTCAAAGCATTTTGGAAAAATATGTGTTAATATAAGATTTGTCACCAAAAATCATTCTAGCTGAAACAGATAGAAAGTTGTGGCCAAATTAAGACAAAAAAAAAAAACGTTACCAACAACACAAGGGTTAAGTTTGGGCCACGAAAGCCGTTTGTTCATGTTGTTGCCGCTGTCTATTAAGTGAAAGTCATGATTTTCGTCAATGCATAGTTATATCAGACAAACTAGAGAAACTTCATGAAGTTTTGTTTATGCAGTTGCTGATCAGGTTATTTTAAAACTTGTTTTAGCTCAATGGGTGATCATCAGGTGAGTAGGCTGTCATAAGGACAAATCAGCATTTACAATACAAACACGATGTGATTGCTTTTGTATTCTGTACATGGATGTGAAGATTTGGATTAAGAAAGTTATTTGTTCCGCTTATTTTCTCAAAGCTACTGTAGATGTGACAAAAGGCCCTCGAGCTTGTAAGTGGAGTCAGCGAGATTTATGTTCACATGAGTGGAGGTGGAAGTGGAATTCTTGAATTTATTTGCACCTCATTCACATTCCAATGACACAAACCGGTCTGAGACACATCAGCCTTCCTGGGAATATGTCCAGAGCTCTGCTAATTATTTTCTGTATTGTCGAGCGACTCTAAGTGAATATCAGAGTGTTTTTCATCTCTGCTCTTCATGCTCTTTCTTGCAATGTTGTTGCACCAAAAATTTAAATCCCAAAGGCAATGCATCACATTTATTGATTTATTGGAAGCTGCCGGGTTAATGTTTGTTTTTATAATAGACGAGAGGACTGAAGGCGTTGTAGTTCCTTCAAGACAATGTTATTAATGAACTGGCTGAAGTGAGAGCTTCCAGACTCCTCAGATTGAACCTGCTTCCGAAAGGATTGTTTGTACTGTACAAAGCCACAGAGAATGGCTGCAAATCGTAACTTATTTCCTTAACAACTCCCACTTTCATTCTGGTTAATGCAGGACACCTTTAAAGGGTTGGTGGAAATAATATCCAATCTTTTGGTCTGTGTCACATAGAAGATGGAAGCATGTGATTGATAAATGAGCATGGGCGAGGGATTTAAGGTCCACTGAGTAGATTTTTAGCTGCATCTAACGGTAAGACTGTGAATTGAATCCAACGGCTCAGTCCACAGCGCACCCCTTCCTTTCGAAACACATAGAGAAGCTACGGTAGTCGCCACAGGACAAACATGTTATCATCTAAGGAAAAGGCTACTGTAGAAACATGGCGACACGAAATGGCAACTTCCATGTAAGGGGACCCACAGTGTATGTAGATAAAAACGGCTCATTCTAAGGTAATAAAAACAATACAGTTAATTTTGTAAGGTCTTTATACAC
>JAPMOP011214513.1:0-11069 GCA_029874735.1 Cobitis vettonica | reverse complement strand
ACAGTATGTGGAAAATAATGTGTTTTTTGAACCATAAACCACGCAAACACATTGTATTATACCAAATACACAAATTAACGTTGTTTTTTAGCAATAAAATAGGTGCACTTGAATATGTGGTGGTGTACAAAAATGAACCATAGTTCAACTACATTAACAAAACATTTTGCATGGAAATGACAATAAATGCATTCTCTTCTATTCTAGTTCATATTAGTATGTCAGAAGTACATGCTGCTACCAAGGAGTGCATATTATTAACTCAAAGGTACACATTGGGACCAAATATATACATATATGCACTTAAAGGTGCAGTGTGTAGATTTTAGCAGTCCTCAGTCCTCCGTTCACAGAAACGCACAGAGAAGCTACGAAGCCACAGGACAAAATGTTGTCGTCTAAGACAAAATACAGTAGTGACAAAACGCGCTCTGTAGAGCAGTTTGTCCGTTTAGGGCTACTGTAGAAACATGACAACACAAAATGGCGACTTCCATGTAAGGGGACCCGTGGTGTATGTATATAAAAACGTCTCAACCTAAGGTAATAAAAACAATACAGTTCATTATTTAAGGTCTTTATACACCACTGATAATAATATTATGTAAATTGTATTGCATTTCAGCCAAGAGATCCTCCTAAAAGTTACACACTACACCACCTTTAAATGGTACATATTAGGACCTTTTTAAAGGGTACTGCCCCAGTGACAGCATTTTTTGACCATGTTTTTCTGACAGTGTATCGTGTATTAAATAATTAATACCACAAAATCATGGTTACTAAACTTTTACTATAATAAAACCATGTTTAATATGGGGGCTATTTGGCTTTATTTGGTTTATAGAGTAAACTATGAATTAAACAAAATAAATAGCATTCTTTGTAAATTTTACAATTATGTATATGCAGATTCTAGGGCGGTTTCCCCGACAGGGCTTGAGTCTAGTCCAAGACTAAAATGCTTGCTTGATCTGACTTAACTGAAAACAGCTTGCACTGACATATGTTAAAATATATCAGTGCCATTGTTTTGTTTCAAGATGCACACCAGTGTTGTTTTTTGTAAGGTATTTTTATTTAAAATGACTTAAATTTCCTAATATAACAAAAGTTTAGTCCTGGCTTAATTATAACCCTGTTTGCGAAACCACCCCACTGTTATCCAAAGTAAAGTAATATTTATCATGTCAGTCCAATTGAGAGTGATACAGGAACCTTTGTAAACGTATTTCAGTGACTTATATTACACAAATGATAAACCGTTGTAATGACTCTACCATAACCCAGAAAAAAAGCTTTCATGCCAGTTCATTGGTTAGTAAACAACAGCAGTATTAAGAGGCTCAGGGCTTTATTGAGGGGCTGTTTGGAGTGGTAATGGTCCTTCACATCTATTGGATTAGAAAGGATGTTGTTCACTATTAATCTGTAGAGCAGTAAGCAGCCTGAAACACTGAGCTCTCTCTGCTCTCTGTCTGCTTTGTCCCATCGTTCATCCTTCGCTGTGGGCACTGGAAACAAGCCACACTTTCCAGAATGAACCTCTTCTGCTTTTCTCTGGTAAGATGTGATTCACCTTCTCCTTCCTGTGGTTTGTTGTGTGTGGATGAAACTTGATCTGTTTGAGGGTATGATGGTAGTGTTACCAAGTTTGATGTTCGGCATACTTTACGTATTGTTTTCAATAGCTTGTCGTTTGCTTATTGTTCTTGCTTGTTTGTTAAGATTCATGTACTGTGAAATAGGTTAACCTGTGCTTTATGTCCATATCAAGGAGAGTAATTATTTTCTTAGTTTGATATGAATGTTGAATTGCCGTTAAACAAAAATGGAAACATTTCTTTTTGTTTCTCTCCCACTAACACATGATTTTTGATAAACATACAGTAGCCTATTAAAACAGTGGTGAAACGTGCACAGCCATGCTGAGTTTTGCTGACAGATGTTGGGTTGTTTTTGAACCATTCAGGATTAATGGTTTTACTGCACTGAATTCATGCTGGTCTGCAAAGTAGTTGTTTTGCTTCTTTTGTCCTAATGGATTTAAATGCATGTTTAAATTTACATTTAGAGAGTCTACACTTTATGTTGAAGAGTAGAGGAAGTAGACATATAACTAAAAGGGCTTCATTACTAACAGGCCCATAAAATCATGCATACCTCTTTACATTACATTTATACATTTGGTAGACACTTTTATTCAAAGTGACTTTTAGAGCATTCAACTTACAGTATAATTTTCTTTGCATGTTTTTTTGGTTTGAACCCATGACCTTTACATTGCTAGCATTACCAGTGCTTTAGGAAGCATTCGAATGCATCAAGGCATGGCTGAATCCAATGTTTGGTTTACTTCCTGTCTCCTTAGATACCTTTATCATCTTGTCCCACAATTCTGTGCGTGGGTGTGCACGGGGAAGGTGATTGGTCAAACCTGGTCGAAAAAATAAAGTTGCAGCCAAGAAAGCAGCTGGAGCACAAATTTAGTGTACACATGGTTATTTTTTCACTTTTTACACCTTTTGGTTGCATTTCTAGTGCGAAATTAGTATTGTACTTTTCGTATATGGGATTAGTTATCAAAAAGGCGCTCTCTGTTTATATTTCAAACAAAATTCCCTTACGCTGCCTATGAAGGCTGTCCGGATGCATTTCCCTGAGCTGCCTTCATGTCTCCGAAGTCATTGCCTCATGAGGCAGCGAGGCATCGAGTCAGCTGTCTTAGATTTCGGATGCAGCCCATGTGAACTGCAGGAACAATCCAAACTCTTTATAGTTGAATATGAATTGAAATTGTTGTGTTATTGTATCTGTTATAGGAGGGGTCATTGGACAGTCTGTATGAGGCGGTACAAGAGTCATGTAAGGACCAGGTTTACACCATTCCAAACCGGTCCTGCAGCCCACATGTGCTCCTAGATGACCACAACAAATGGAGGAGTACAGGGCGATGCATCTCCATGGTAACTATACATACCTGTACATGATGCCAGACTTAGTAGGATAGCATATTCTGCAATGTCCCAAAAAAATTTATTGGACATCTAGACATAATGTTTTCATATTGTTAAAACATTCATGTTAAAGTTTCTGTGATAAAATGACTAAAACGATTGTATTTATTATCAGGACATTTCACAAATCTACACAGACAACACGAAAAAGAAGAGGCGAAGGTAAGTTCTGTTGTTTTTAGTGTAAAACGAGAATATTGCGTGTCCAGTCAATATTATAAACTGTCAGAAAAATGGTCAGAAATGGTCCCTAGCTGTCAAAAAAAACACAGCTCATACACAGCTTTCCACCTAAATAGTTCATATTAGTACCTTAAAGGTACATTTTGGTACCAAATTTATATATGTATCTAAATGGTACATATTAGGATCTTTTTTAAAGGGTACTGCCCCAGTGACAGCTTGGGACCATTTTTTCTGACAGTGTAGTTAAAGAAGCAGTTTGAAATATGATGCTTAATGCTGAAGCACCTGTCTGTTAGGATAAACTCTGACCTATAAATGTACTGACTCTATACTAATGTCTTTGTAGCAACACCCAAAGAAATATAAAAAAACAAAACAATGCTCTAACATGTTTCCTCATCATTTTTCAGCTCATTACAGAAATCTGTCTCTGAGACTGAAGCTCTAGGTATGTCATTTATTTAAAAAAAAATCCTAAATATTATTTCCTTCCTGTAAGTCTTCACTCTTATTTTGTCACAACTAAAACTAGTTTGACTGCAAACACAATAGAATGCAACTGATGGAAAAGGATCTTTCATTTTAGATTTTCTACATTTCTTTCGACAAGGTGAAAAAAGTAAAAACATAAAACATTGTTTAACCTTATAAGAATAAACCCTTAATAGTCTTGGTTTTTCTCCTGTAGATACTGCGGGTACTAATTCCATCTGGCATGCCACCAAAGAGCAGGAAGATTTAGTCCTCATGAAGAACAATCAAAATGAAGGTAAAACCAGTCTGAGGATTTGTGTTAAGCCGGACTAGATTTCTATTACGACACACACAGCAAAACAGTATCCACTTACCACTGGCCAATCAGGTTCTCTATAAGAATCTGACTGCGTCTAATCCCATCCAAAGTCAATGGAGAGTGAGAACAACATGAGCACAGTGTTGTGTAGACATCAGCCTGTTATTGTAACTAACAGCAGGCTCTTATTTGTAAATAGTACATTACAGTAGACTTCATTCACAGGTACTTTCACAGTGTATGTGGGTAGTTGAATGTGTCCATCTTCATTTGTTCTCTTTTTATGACCTCTTAAATATGGGTAGGTTTTTAAAAAAATAAAAAATTTTGAGCAAAAAGCTGAAATAATAGCATTTTTGTAAAGNAATTTTGTTGGAGATCAGATTCAGAACGATTATCAAAACATACACGGAGTTTAAAATGTTAATAAATTCGTTTTTGCTTCTGTTTTTTATAAATTGAGTAAGAGCGCCATTTAGTGGATAATAGCGGAATTACAGATTACGGTAAAAACTCATCAGGAAAGCATCATTGGCAGAGAAATGTTTTCTCTTAATTGACGAGATTATACAAGTTCAATATTATACAAGCTATAACTAAAAAAGCTATATAATTAAAAAAGAATTAGTAAAATGCTGATTAAAATTGTTTAGTATTACACATAACACATGTTTCAAAAGTTTTTCATATATGTATTTCATCTGTTTATATATGTGACCCTGGACCAGTCATAAGGGTCATTTAAAAAATAAATGAGATTAAATTTATACTGAATAAATAAGCTTTAAATTGATGTATGGTTTGTTAGGATATGTCATTATTATGCCAAGATATCACATTTAAAGGATAAATAAATATTTTATATATTTATGGTAAGAAATTAACAAATTTTTTGGCATTTTAAAAAATAGATTTTTTAAACTTTGACCCATGCATTGTATTGTTGGCTATGTTGTTCTACAAATATACCCCTGCGACCTTTGACTGGTTTTTGTGGTCACATATTCCATACACTGTCAGGAGGTACAAAAGCTGTCACTGGGAGGATACCTAATATGAACCATTTACAGTTGGTACACATTTGTATTTTCAGGTACTAATATGTTTCTCTGAAGTTCAAGTTCAATTTCAAGTTTTTATTTGTCACATACACAGTTATGATACAACTTGCAGTGAAATGTAGGTCTGGTCAGCTAAACTCAGCAATTACACAAAAAAATGATAAAAAAATATGTACATTAAAAATACAAAAGGAATCTAAGTATGAATATGAAATTAGGAGGAATTTAGGCAGTGTAAACAGGATATAGATTTTTTTTATTAAATGATGTTAAGGCAGCAGTGTGTGGTTCAAGTGTATAGATGTGCAAATAGACATGTACAAATAGCAGTGTTTTACATGAATGTAACAGTAACAGTACAAAGTCCTGTGAAGTACCAATATGTACCTCTGAGGTATTATTAATATGCACTATTTTGGTACTTTTCGAAAGGGCACCGCCCACTGACAGCTTTTGTACCTTTATTTCTGAGAGTGTATGAATACTTATGCTATGCTTTCTGTGAATTTCTATTTTGGCATATTTTTAACATTCATTTCTGAGAGGTCTTTACAGATATATATTTCTTTGATTAAGCAGATTAAAATCCCCACATGATATTTCCCTGCCATGCAAGGTAACAAAACAGGAAACAACGTGCTAAACCACAAAAGTTTTCTCGTACGGAATGTACTATTTTAATCTCTGCTTTGGTTAACCCCTTTTTAGTGTCCTGATGTTATGTACTAAATGGTAAAAATGTCCTAATGGGTAAAAATCAAACAAGTGTCTTTATAGTGCTTTGTACTGTTGCATACTTTTTACATTAAATGTATTTGTACATTTCAGATTCGGTAAGAGCTCTAAGCAGGGTTGAATATCAAACAATGTTAAACAGGCCGACTCAGACCATTTCTAGAAACACACAGCAAGTTTTGCCTGTTCAGGTCAGTAAGTTGGGACATTTGTGTCTGGTTTAGTCACATGAAGGGGTGAAGGGCATCATTTTGCCCATTTAGTCCTTTTGTCCACATGGCATCAGATTCCTTCAAGGCTGCTAAATTTAATTTTCATGAAATATACAAAAGTGCACACACTGTGGATCATTGTGTTGTTGCATTATAACAATATTGGCAGCATATTAAAACTCTGGTATCACAAATAAATGCAGTACTTAGTAAAACTATATGTATTATCTGTTAACAGACTGACACAAATGGAGAAATGATGCACCTCAAAGGAACAAGAGTGAAAAAAGTTGAGAGGAAAGGCAGTCACAGAGGAACTTCAACACAAGAGACAACAGTTAAATGTGAATTATTTTTATACATGTTTTATATAAATACTTACATGGTTTAAATACACCATAATAACTCAATGCAATAGCTGTTATGTTGGTTATTTTATTTATTTATTTATTTTTTTTGGGGCATCACACTAGAGTTTTTACAGTAAATAGTGTCAATGTCATTTAAAGCTATTGATTTTTTATCTGTGTCTTTGAAAGGTCACATCAAAGGTGCCAAAGGAATGGTGCCTTTATTATTAGATATAGGGGCACATACACAGGAGAATGCCCCTACTGTAGGGTCAAGGGTCATAGAGACAGCACCGTTCAATGGACAACGCTGGAGCAACCCTGCTGAAACAGCCCTGACCTGGGTACCAGCACACCCCTCCTATAAAACTCCAAACGTTGAATATCGAATCCACAGCTGTAAATGCACCACAGCCTCGAGTCAAGGACATCAAATCAATGTTCAGACCATAAAGAGAGACCCATCTCCAAAAGGAGTAATGCAATCCACCAACATGGGCTTCAGTGCATCTAATGTAAGTGTTCTGTATATAGTCTTTTATATATAAGCATTAGTCTTCATCAGTCATTTTTTACTAAAAAGTATACACTGTCAGAGAAAAATGGTCAAAAAAATTGTCCCAAGCTGTCATTGGGGCAATACCCTTTACAAAGGTCCTAAAATGTACCAATCAGGTACAGATATGTATACATTTGGTACCAGTATGTACCTTTGAAGTACTATTATGCACTTTTTGGTACCAATATGTACCACTAAGGTACTTTTGTGTTATTGTGTCATTGGAGCATCATGTTACAGTACATGTGCAAAATGCTCTAACTTGTTTTAATTCAAACTTACAAGGCATAAAGATGTTTTTGCAATCCAAGACTCATATCCTGGCATGCAACGCATCTTTAGGGATTGAGGGATATTTGCAAATAGGTTAAACTAGACCTCTAGTGATTTTTGATCATTAATAGATACAACAGCCTGATCTCATGAGAATAACATACATATTTTACGAGTTAGCTAAATCGTATGAATTCGGACGAATTTAATTGTGCAAAAACGTATGATTATCATAACCCCACCCCTATCCTCACCCCTAACCAAACATCACAGAAGCAAAATTTTGGTCATATGAATTAATACGAATTTGCCACCTCATAAAATAAAATTGCCATGAGATAGTGTTGCTATATAAAGAAAACACAAATCACTTATTTCCTACAAAACAAGTTTTTCTAGCACTGGATGATGGTAAACTAGCACAGTGTATCATTCTTGGATAAAATGAAGCTAAAAGGTTGGCAATGCCTATTTGTTTGTGAGGGCTTGTGGTGCTTCAGGAAATAGATTATAACTGTATAATCCTGGATTTGGCTTGCCGGATTGCAGACAGCTGGATTAGACTATATTAATGTATATAAGCTTGATTCCTATTGGTCAGTTTCATTCTCTGTTTCCTATAGCAGTAAATTTTGTAAACTGTCCTTGGTTTCAAAGTCTTAAGACATGCGTCACATAAAACACATTATTGTGCAGTTTTGCAAACATTCCTAATTAAAATTCAGAAGGTTGTGAAAGTAGACAAGAAGTGTTTCGATAGCACCTCTTCCTTTGCGTGACATGAAGCTTACTTCCCCCTTGCAGAAAGCGGATTTTGCAATTTGGATAAAAGAAATAAAGGAATTTCGACACATAAGCTGATTTCACGTTTTTATAGTTTTTTTAGTATGTGCACTCTCAGAAAAAAAAGGTACCTTTTTGTCACTGGGCGGTACCTTTTAAAAGATCCTAATATGTACTGTACAGATATGTACCTTTGAGGTACCAGTATGTACCAGTGTGTACCGGTACCAATATGAACCTTTTAGGTACAAAAGTGTACTTTTTGAAAAGGTACCGCCCCATTGACAACTTTTGTAATTTAACTTTTTTCTGAGAGCGTGTAATCATAAAACTTAAAGTAGAAGCACACAAGTTTTTAGATTATTATCTGCATTATTTAACTTTGTAAAATGTGTGTATAATGCAGATGTGATGTTTTAACATAACGTTCAATTATGTTAACAGCACCTCCATGGAAATTGTGCCACGAGTCCCACTTACATCATGCGTGTTACTCGAAATGACTGTGAAGTGGTGAACGTCAAAATGCAGACTCAAGCGCTTAGTGTTTTCCCCTGTTAAACTGATGCCTCGATAATAGACCGAACTCGCACTGGCTCACTTCCTGTGTGATTTAAGGAAGTTCATATGGTAAACTGTTCTGCTGAGACATTGCATTTTCACACTTTTGGAGCTGAGAGTCAAAACCGCTAGTTAAAGGTGTCATTCTTAACTCAACATACACCACTAAAGCAATGCTACAAAGGGCTGCCTCAAATGCCTCAGACAATCCAAAAAGTCTTAAACCTAAGGTAGGTTTTCTTATCGTACCTTTTAAGAGAAAAACGTTGGTGAGTTGATGATTTAAATGTTAGTGATGTAATGCAGGTGTGGTATGTGTCATGTCCAAGTAGATTATTTGCAATAGATATGAGTGAAAAAAAAAACATGAATATAAGAAAAAACTTGTCTGACACCAACAAATACCAAACAATTGTGCTTAACTTTATCTAGGTCATATTCATGAGAAGACGTTGTATAATGTAACAATATTTGGCTATTTGATTGAAAGTACATGGATTTTGAATTTAGATACTTATTTGACTTTTCTTGTGAAAACTAAGTGTCATTTAATGGGTTGTTAAACTGAATGAGCACTATATCTGCCATGAGCCTTAATTTTTCACCTCCTTGATATTCATGACACCATCATGATGTTTTAAAAAAAAGTAATTTATGTATAATGTAGTTACTCAGATGTGGTCTGTTTTGATTACCTAAACAGCGATCTACCAGTTTTGGAAGATTTGACGTGTTCAGAAATCAACATTCTCCATCTAAGCTTGAGGAAGATGGAACAACTGAGGTAGGCAGAGTGGTTTGAATTCATTTGTATAGTTTATCCCCCATCAGGTTACTCAATTCATCCCTAATTCATTCCCTTAACTGCAAATCAATAAAACACAGGTCTTATACTTGACATATTGACCAGAAGTTTCAAAGCTTAACCTGTGCAGGAGGAGTAACTTTTTAAGACGTTTGTATGAAACAGGCAGATGGTGAATCATCAGTAGAGAATTGCGACAAACCGGGAAGTCTGGGCAAAAAGATGAAGGCTATCTCGATGACTATGCGTAAAAAGATGGGCAAGAAACATGTCAAAACGTGCACTGAGGACATGGTGAGTCACAATCACAGTTCCTCATATCATTACTGACAGTGATTGAGCAACATCAGCTGTGGATTGTGTATCATCACATCTAAAACTGATATTTGGATTGACACAGGCTGATGACACTGAAGGAGAAGCAGATAATGGATCTTCAATGGAGAAGAGCTCAGATCAGAGCAGTAACTCCTTAGAAAGTTTATGCAGTGGACAAATCTCTTGCAGTAAGTATCAATACATGGGAATTCAATAGAGATGGTGCTAACACAACAAGCCCTGGGGTCCCCCATAAGGCTTTATTGTAAAGTGTTCCCCATAACTTTGAACTTTAAAAGTGCCTAATGTTGACAAGAAGCAGTAAAGAAAAGCTCAAACCAGCAGCTTTTCATAATTATTATACTTTTTTTGTTTATGTGGTCCAGGTGGTGTGGTCAGCAATTCAGATGTATCCAGTAACAGGGACAGTCTTAAACTAGAGGAGGAGGTGACATATACAGGGCAGTTCTGTGGACGAGCCAAAGTACATACAGACTTCGTCCCCAGCCCGTATGACACAGACTCCCTCAAACTTAAGGTGAGATAAACCAACACTATCTCATGGAAATTCGTACGTATTTTACAAGGTGGCTAATTCGTATTAATTCATACGACCGTTCGTAGATTTTTTTCTTGACCCCTGTGACGTTGGGGTTAGGAGCGGGTTAGGGGTTGGATTTCGTTATTGTTTTTTATTGTTTCACGATTAACTTTGCATGAATTCATACGAATTACCCAACTCGTAAAATATGTACGAATTCTTGTGAGATCAGGCTGGATAAACACTGTGTTCTTAATTCATTCTCTCATCCCAAATAAATCATCACAGTTTTAAATGAGGAAATATCATTTGTTTAAGGGAAGTTGACTCTGACTATGGCAACAGAATTGGCTTGTATCTTTTCATCTGTATTTTTTTATAGGTTGGTGACATTATCAACATCATTAGTAAGCCACCGATGGGCATATGGACTGGTTTGCTCAACAACAAAGTGGGGAATTTTAAATTTATTTATGTGGACGTTCTGCCCGACAAAGAGAAAGAGGAGGAGGATGAGGAGGGTCCCAAAATAAGACCAATGAAAGTTTGCAAGAAGCCACGACCAAATACACTGCTGGAGTTATTAGAGAGGCTTCATTTAGAGGTAAAAACAGACAGGAAATATATGCACACATTTATTCACGTGCATCCTTAGATATTTATATGTTTGATTATTATTAGTATTCTGCATCACATTAGGTTAAGCTGCATATGTATTAAGCTGCAATTTTGCTAGATACACTAGAAAGTTGGCAAGTAATTGTACCACTTTTTTATTTATCATTTCTTTTTTAACCAAGTGAGTCAGGGCCGCCATTGGTTCCCCTTTCAATTTTACTAGGCACATGACACACTTGTGCAGTTGTGTGTGCACA
>JAPMOP011213348.1:0-12326 GCA_029874735.1 Cobitis vettonica | reverse complement strand
AAAAATAGGTCATTGAAATTTGGCTCCCCTTGTGATGTCAAAAGGGGATAACACCGCCCCTTAATCTGCACTATTCAACCACGACACTGCCATTTAGTGCAGAGATCAACTCATTTGCATTTAAAAGGACACACACAAAAACGGCTCATTTTTGCTCACACCTACAAAGTGGCAATTTTAACATGCTATAATAAATTATCTATGGGGTATTTTGAGCTAAAACCTCACATATGTACTCTGGGGACACCAAAGATTTATTTGACATCTTAAAAAAAGTCTTGTGAAATGTTTACACTTAAGCAGACACAGACTCCACAAATTTGTGCAAAATCTGATGCTTTTGTTGTCTCAGCATGATTCCAGCATATGTCTAATCTTTAAACAGGAATTAACATTATAAATGAAGCGAATTTAAATAGTCACCTAGAAATAATTCCTTAAATATTTATGCATTTAGTATTAATATATTTTTCTGTAATTGTGACCCTGTCTGTGAAATCCAGGATAAAGTCATATAATTTATTTAAGAAATTGTGAGCATCAAAGTTTTATTTCAATCATCGTTTTCAATCTTTGACATGGTCTTACTCACAGTCAATATTAAAGATATCAAGGTTATATTTTCACAGAATGTTCTTTACATTACATTATTTTATTTAAAAAATTGTAAACCTGAAAAAATTAACGGGCAGCATGTCAATTTTACAGCACTCTTGTCTTGTTTTATACCACTTGCGTATTGCTGTTGCCGCCATAAATAAAACATTGTGTACAATAATATTTCTCAGCCACCGTAAATCACAATAGCACAGCCTGTCTGTTTATCATGACTATTATATAAATGCTTTTTGAAAAGATGGACACTGTTATTAACTGAAATGCACCAGGATATTACAATCAGTACACATCTTTGCTTAGTACATACAATGTAGAGAAACTAATAGCTACATTTCTGGTCAGTGAGTGTATGACGGTTCTGCAGAAAGTCAATGAGTGATCTCCAGCTGTACAGATGAGATGTCAGCTGGGAGACACTTAGACACACTGTATGGCCCGTCTAAACTTTTTTGACATCTGTCTGCAGAAGAATGACAACTGGGACCATTTCCACCCCCGGTGTGTGCGGAATATAAGTTTTGTGAGAAGCATGTCGACTATTCATTAGTAGATTTGATATTGTGTATATATGTTGATTTCTGTACAAAATGTTTTTCAGATGGTTAATGTGCACTGTAAAATGAGCAGGATTAATCATGATGTGTTGTTTTTGTGCGTGTGTGTACCTTGCTGACATCTCGGTGCTGGTAGACTTGAGCAGCTGTCTGGCTCATCTGCGTCTGAGAATAGTACTGACTGACAGCATGCATGTAGGAACTGTAGTCTCCGTATGAGGAGGTCACCACCACCTAAAACACAAACACACGTTTGTTTTTCTATAATGCGACCTGACTCCTGTGTTTCTAAACCCATAAATCCTCACACAGCTCTTCCTGAATATGTATTTTTCATTAGGCCATTATTTAGTATATTGGAACTGTTAATTGGTCCTCAAAATATGTGGAAAAAACTGACTAAACAGTACACAAAAGTGCTGGGTTCATCAACATAGGTTCTCCAAATATAGTTTCTAGATTAATTTAAACCATTTGTGGTTTGTCCATTTGATGATTAATGTCCAACTATGGGTTAAAACAACCCAGCAATTTTTATAGTGCTCTCACAAATATGAAGGACTGTGGTAACTTTTCACGATTAAGAAAAAGTTAGTAAATCTAATTTGATATGTAATGGAGAAGAAAAATTAAGAGAGGTACAGTGTATTAGTGTATCTGTGTGTGTGTTTACCTGAGGTTGCTCCTTTGCGCACTCTGTAACTGCAGTGCTCTCTTGGTTGTTGCCATAGGTCTGTGCTTGGTAGTGCTGGTACCACTGCTGCATGGCTTCCTATCACACAAAGAAACAGATCGGAACCAATAAAACAATATGAAGATGTTTATTAGTTATTGGTATTTGGGCTGTGAATAGCGATTGGGATGCTTTTGGGCTAGTTTTTAATGTCCATTGGGGTGGTTTTGATACGTGAATCTGGCAACCCTGACTGTGTGCTTGCGCAGACGTTTGTTTCGGATTATATATAATGTACATGTAAACGTACATTTTAATCAGATTGCAATGTTTAGGGTACATGTAAACTTTACTGCTGTAACCTGCAATCGGATTAAATTCAGTCGGATTGACAAAATGTTGTGCATGTAAACATAGCCAGTGTGGGCTTACTTAACAATTTAACAATACTTTATTTCATTACGTCAACCATGAACATGAATTGTGAGTCCTGTCGGATCGATTCCTTTCGACATTAAGGTTGAAAACTCCCATAGTTTCACGTTCTTTCATAATGTCATGCAGCTATGCCATTGTTTTTAGCGACCTCTAGTGGCAAAAATTACATATTGTGCCGGCTTTAACCCATGGTTAGGACAAAACAAGTCTCTGCCTCAGACATCACGCCCATAGAACGTTGGCTAAACGTCTGTGCCCGGTTGCATGAAAGTCCTTAAGCTAATAAATCCCTTAGATATAAGGTTAAGAGTACCCTTAAAGGTGACATAGAATGATTGAACGCACGCAGCTCAACAGACGGTGAATTTGTGTACAATAAAACATCTTTTTCTTTAATCCCTTTCCTCAGGAAATTTTTCTCCCTCAGGGAAACCCTCACTTAATGGGTTTCATGCAACCGGGCACTGATTGAACACTTGACTGGAAATCCTATAGGAATGTTGAAGTCATCTTCTGATTTGTTGAAATAAACCGGATTTCTGGGAGACGCGAGTGTTGAGATTATTTCCGGTCCCCCGGGAAACAAAGCTCTGACGTTCGATCGAGAAAGAGAAGTAGTCGTGTTTACGTGGGTAATTATGAGCAGTTATCATGATCAGCTGGACATTGCACTCTAAAAGACGTCCAAGAGTTTTGCTTGAGGCAGTTAGTGGAGTCAAAAAGAGATATTTTGACCTTTTTGCAAAAGGGATTTGGGAAGATCTCTCCTTTGTCGTGGAGAGATATGCTTCAAACAGATGTTTACCGGGAGCGTCTCATTGGTGTGGCTATTGATGAAGTGCACACTGTTGTTCTATGGTGAGTAATGTTGTTAATTTAGATGCTATTTGGTTGGGGCTGGTTATTTCAATGACTGACTTGTTGCCTGCCGGTCTGTTGTTGTGGGGACATTTCCACACACTGAAACGTGACGCAAGACGAAACAAACTGTGATTGGTTGTTTGACATGTCGGTCAAATGGCCTCGTGGGCGGGCATTGGTCAAAAAAAGCTGCCATGAATTCCAGACCTTGAGTACTGACTGGCTACGCGAGACTAGGACATAACCAACTGACCCCCAAGCAAGCAAATTTGGCTTAAACAAGGCAAAATATGGGCTAACAGACGTCAACCCATAGCCCAAGAATAGACGATGCGTATGCGCTTAAACCATGTAAAAGAAATGAAAGCAAACACCTTGAACACCTGTTGACTTTGCTTACATAATGGAATTATGTACATCTCGTAAGTTATTTTGTCAAACCAAGTTCAAGGTTATTTAGGGTAGAAGTGTACTATAGCCGGACTATATTGGGTCTATAGTTAGCCATTATTTCTCGGTTACACATCTCGGTTATTGCTTGCTGGGATGCTGTGTTGTCTCAACCTGTGGTTGGGCCAAATATGGAGATTTCCTAGGTCCATTTAAACCAACAGTTGGGTGTGTCTACTGTATATTTTACCCAACAATGGGTTAAAAACAACATAACATTTTTTTTTAGAGTGTGGGCAAAACCTCTTATATAAATGAAACAGTGCCTTCCAAGAAAATATATGTTGACCGAATACACAGCTGCCTCTTTTGAATGGCTGTCAAAAAAGAAAGATGCTGCAATTGCAACCATCAGGGGCTAAACAAGGCCATGTTAACCCCTTGCATGACTTTTGTAGGTTCCTTTACAAAACAATCAAACAACCTTGTTCTCTGTAAGTGGTTGAATCGCAGACAGAATAAGCTGACCAGAGTTCATGGTAATAGTTAAATCTGTCTATATCAGCTCAGATTAGGGCTCTACCTTATCTCAGTGGATCCTTCATTGCTAACAGACTTTTACTGACTCACCTCACTGTTTCTGACTCACTAAGACTCTTTCTTTATATCTCTTATCGTCCAGCTCCCTCAAATGCTCAGTCTTCAATGCACCCAAACCCACTCCACATGGTCACTCAATACAGCTGCTGCTCTCTGCTTCCTCTTCTCCTCCATCTGGCCTCATGGCCTAATCTGTTTGTCGGGCTTTCTCTTCTACCATTTCCTTAACATGCCCCCTTCTTTCTCATCTCCTTCCCATCAGTCCTTTCACCATTCCCTGCACTATCTCTCTCTCTCTCTCTCTGGACGCCTACAGGGTGAAATCTCGCTGTCTCATTTCGCTAAAGCTGGTGGAGTGTGTGGGAGTGTGCGACCAGATGGGACAGACAACTCGCAGCCAATCTTCCTTCCCCCTCCTGTTCCCCGCTGCATCTCTCGCTCCCCTTCCATTCCTCCGACTCTCACCCACTCCTTCTCGTATTGTCATAGGAACGTCGGTTATGAGAGGGAGACCCACATTTAAGCCATTTAATCCTGCTAAATTTCCTTCCCTCCAAACTCTCTGCCAAGTCATGAGTAGGGGATCACCCTAAAGACACTGGCAGGGATCTGAGAGACCGTGGGTGGACTTCAACTCCTTTTCATTCCTAAATGAAAACCCATCATTCTTATTTCTTTCATATTTTTTGGTCTTATTGTGTTGTTTTTTAAGACATTTTGTTCATGTTTGCTGCATTTTGCATCACACTAGCTTCGTGTTCTTATGGCATCGCTCAAAAACTTTAACTACGACTGACGTCGATAAAATCAAGGTTAATGGAAAGCTTTCTCCAGTTGCTGTAAATGTCCTTGGTCCTTTCCAGACAAGTTTCTTGGAATGAAAAATGCAATGCAGTGACATGCAACATATTTGACAGCACATACAGGCAAAGTAGTTTTTCTTTCCTCAGTCCTCTCTTTTAATTTTTGCTTTCGCTGTGATGTTTGGGGCTCAGTGGAATCTTGCATTTGTGGGAGGAACTGTGGGAGATCGAAGGGGGAGAAAACTAGAAAGAGAGAAAGAATGAGGAGGCGGGGCTAAGGGAGCATCTGACTGATTGTTGCGGCAAATGTAGAGTCTCTCTGATTGACTGTCAGGGTCTGTATTTCACAGTGGTCAAATACATTTATTGTTCGGGTTCGTTCTCAAAATCTGGCACAGTATAGTTCGGTTGGGAATAGAAGAGGTGAGAAAAGAATCACATTTACAGGCCATGCTTTAAATTAACAGACTAGTGGCCCTGTTACGGAAGTTGCGCCACTAGACGGCCATGTTTGCAACGCCCAGTTATTTCAGTCATGCAAGACTAAAGTCCTAGTTGAATGGGGAAAGACAGACATCTCTAAAATCACATGCTAACATCACAATTAAACAACATATTTCAATAAAACCTGTAGCATAGCTTTTAATTCTTAAGCTCAAAAACATATTTTTTCGAGGTCATTTCAGTTACTGCACATGCACACAGGTTGGCAAGCTACTCTGTATAGACCCCCTCTCTCTCAGAGAATCATCAGTCTTTATCGATTGATGAGTGGTTTATTTAACTAGAAGGCGGGACTTCAGTCGCCAGAGCATTGTCCCCTATTCATAGCCATGGCAGTGCTCAATCTTATTATATCCAGGCTGTTTCTCAATCCGAAGGCTGCAGTCTCCGGACGTCGCATAGGCTGGCTGCATACGCATCAAGCCTGGTTAATTTAAATTAAATTATCATTACATTCGCAAGTCATAAGCATATTACAACAATTTACGATTAACGAGATTAATAGTCAACTGTATAATTGTTAATATTCTGAACTGTTCTGTTCTGTCTTGATGACGTATGCAGCCTACAAATGCGACTTTCGGAGGCTGCAGCCTTGGGACTGAAAAAGAGCCATCAAATAGTCCTTTAAGTAAATGGAAAGAGGTCTGGTCCACATTTAGAACAACCTACTTAGATTCCGAGTGATATGTAAAGCCAACAACCAGTTTGTTTGCTTTAACATGCCATTTATATTAAACCATAAGGGGGTGTGCACACCAAATCTTTTAAACGCATCTGAAAACGCCAGGCAGACGCCGACTGCCAGGTTTTTTCAGCCGACTGCCATTTTTTTTTAGATGAGCGCTTTGGTTGCTGTGATACTTCTGCTTTGTTTATCAGTCGCTAAACGATGCACCGGTTGGTTGTTGTGATGTTTGTCCCGCCCCTCCTCCACTGTGATTGGACGGCCGTGTGAGAACTGACATTGACGAGCTGAGCTTTCCACCCAAAGTTGAATATTTTTCAAGCGCCGGCTTTCAGCGGGAAAAGCGCTCTTTTTTTAAAAACGCTTTGGTGTACACGCTACCTAATGGACCAGTATCAATAAAACAATACATAATTCAATTCAGATATATAGCGCTTTACCGGTGCACTGTTGCAAAGCAGCTTTACAAAAAAAACTAGGATAACATATATAGAATGTAATAACATGTACATAAATATACTTGTACAGTATATGTGAACGACCAAGGAGGAGAACAAATTGATAAATAAAATGGTTCGTTTTGTTTGTGCACAAAAGTGTTCTTGTCCCTTCATAATATTATTATTAAACTACTGATGGAACATGGACCTTTTTGGCGATGTCTTTTATTCTTTTCTGGGCTTGATTGTGAAAATTAAACTGCAGTCTATGGGACAGTCACAAGCCTCCCGGTTTCATCAAAAATATCTAAAATGTGTTCTGAAGACAATCAAAGGACTTGGTGGTTCAGAACGACTGTGAATAAACTTTAATCAGTCCAAGGCTGCAGTACATCTGTGGAGTCCTCTGCTGTGTATTGCCGAGTGTACTGGCAGGAGTTGTAATTCCCTGTGTGTATTGTATAAGTTTTACATATTTCTTTTGTTACGTGAGTGTATTGGTAGGTGTAATATTTACCTGTGTGTATTGCTGGGCGTACTGTTGAGTGTATTCAGCAGGTGTGGTCTCTGCACTATATTGACCGGGTTGGTGAGAGGCAGGGGGCAGGACTGCACTGTATGTCCCACTGTGAGTCGGCACAGTCTGAGGTTTACTGTTGCAGGGTGCTGCAAGGACAACACACACACAAAGAAATACTGAGGAAATCAGGGACACCCATTCAGAATATACCACACACACATACTATCTTCTCCGCTGGAGTGGGCTGCAGTCTTACAGCCTGGCTGTGCCCTTGAGAAGCAATGTAGAGAGACAGATGTACAATGTGAACATTGTCGTTGCGAGCTGATAGAGAACACACAGGGTCTAGACGAAGTGAGTCATGTTCTGTTTGTGCACTAACCTTGGAGTACCACTCCCGGAAGCACACTTGCCAGGTTTAGATATGGGTTGGAAGGCAACTTGACTTCTTTAGGAGGGTCTCCTAATAGAGATGTCTGACAACTGTACTGAGTCTATAGAGAGAGAGAAATACATTTATGCATTTGGCAGACTCTTTTATCTGAAGGACATTTAATCTACACATTTATCAGTATGTGTGTTCCCTTGTATTGAACCATGAACCATGACCTTGTGTATTGAACACAATGCTCTAAACACTGAAAAAACACATATTGCACTTTTCCATTGCATGGTACAGCTCGGTACGGTTCACTTTTGTGGGGGTTTCTGGTACTTTTTTAGTACCACCTCGGTTGAGGATCCAAGTGAGCCGTACCGATACTAAAATGTGATGGGTAAACACTGCAGATCATTGATTTGTCAGTAAGAATTGTCATTACCAGCGTCATGGTAAATGCACGATTAACCCTTGTGTACAGTCAAGCAAACTAAGTGATGCCGTCTAAGTGATTCACTGTATTTTTAGCAGTGAAAAACATCCACATGCTGAGAATCAATGGCATTTCATTGATTTGCTCCATTGCTTCTGTGTTGCACATTTTTTTGTGTCATGTTAACGATGATGTCACAGCATTAGAGGTGGATACGTTTATAATCCCAAACACTTTGAATTGGTACGGAACTGCAGAAGAGCAAACCGAGCCAAATTAAAGCGGGTAGTGGTAGAAATGCCAAAACCTATAAAACATATACCTTGAATGCACTGTAAGTCACATTGAATAAAAGTGTCTGGCAAATGCATAAATGTAAAAGTAGAATGATTCACAGAGATGAGTTATTAAAGTATTAAACTTATCAGCTGCTAACATCACTGAGTTTGACTGAAATCTTATTACACCTCCAAACCTAAGCATACTGTATAGCTTTAAAGATATTATAGATTGCGTTTCGCAATGCATTTGCCTTCTGTAATATTTTCAAATGAATCAGAACATTCTCAGAAAGCAATAACAGAGTCAGACTTGATTTTATCTATAGGGATTGTGAAAAATGGGCTTTGATATTATTGGTTAGTAACTTTATCCCCGCCACACAGATTTGGTTGACAACAGATTATTCTCTTTCAGCATGTTTTCTTTTAATAAATAAATCATGCATGGAAATTTTATTGTGCACAGTACGTTCAAGTAAATGTCAACTTTAATGATGTTGTCTTAAATAGTTACACATGAGCTACAGTACAAATGAAAAAAAAGGAAAAAATGTTCAGGGTCAGAATGTTAAGCACTACTAAAAGCCTCTGGACATTTTCTGCAAGTTAATATATCTGTACCATGGTTATCGACAGCGACTGACTACAGTTCTTTAAAGCATCTTTGCCTTATCTTTCACAGGTTTCAAATAGTAGTTCAAGAGAAGGGATGGCATGGAAAAGTACTGGTATAGAATCTGCCGTTCATTCTGAATACAAGCAAAACAGAAGACAGCTCTCCATTAGGCTGTGTAGGGTAATGCAGTGAGTAATCAGAGCCTGCAGGCATCAGCAGTCTGTCATTAAGGTACAGTACTCTGTCTGAGTTTCTATTGAGTTCTACTGGCTGGCTGAGTGCTGTTTCTTAGTACAGACCCTCCTACAGACAAGAACAATGGCAACAGCTTTAATGCGCTGCTTATCACCGTCTACACATAACAGTGAGTCATGAATTAAGAGCAGTTCTTAGAGAACAACAGAGGGACATCTCACAAAAACACAGGTGGATGGAAGCAATAGTATTTGGTGACTAAAGCCCAGAGAATAGTCAGTTTTTTATGTGTACGTGAATGTACGTGTACGTGAACATACGTGCACAGTCGAAAGTATAGCCTTGCAAAGTATAGTTTATTTGACTCATACGTGTACCCAGACGTTTGACGCATGTGCATTGCGACAAAATGCAATGCATCTCCTGGGCTAAATACTACTTTCTCCTGTATGCCCATGCGACCTATGCATAAAATGTATGAGGGGGTTTTAAAAATCTGGCGGTGCCGTAGAGTACGCACGCACTCTACTGATGATAAAAATTATGTCACACTGTACGTGGACCCCTGCATACAAGTAAAAATGGACTATACTTCGGCCTTAAGATAACCATGAAAGCAGCTAACAATGGGCTCAAAAAACCCACGCTGTAGCTGAACCTAAATTTGGCACATCATAATGCCAATCTTGAGTAAAGTCCAATGATCTGTTATTTCTTGCTTCTTCATTCAATTTTTCATTGTGGTAGGTGTATGTATCTCAATATATATTTGTTTGCTAAAAATTAGGTGATCACAATACCAAATGTGTGACCCTGGCCCACAAAACCAGTCGTAAGTTCTAAATATTTCTTATATTTCTCAATATAAGAGTAATACGTTAAAAAGAAATATACTAACAAAAAAAATGAAATTGGTGGAGCTTATTTTAATATTTTAATGTTTGTTTTGGGGGGTGTTCCGCATCCATTTAATTAAAATCTCTAAAATGTTTTTCACGGTGTTTGGGGGATGAATAAATAAAAGCTGAAAACCAACAGAACAGTTACTTTAGTTAAAGAACAGTAAACAGTTAACTTTAATTTAACATACAGAACAAAAGAAAAATTACAAATATTTCAATAGGACTTACTGTAAGAGAAGTACTAGTCTGTGGACTTGTGCTGTGGTGATTGGCTAGAGGTTTGTGCGTTGTGTTTCCCAGCATTGAAGCCAGACTTGGTGTGCTAACTCCATGGAGGAGGTTTTGCAGCTGGGTATGGCTGCATACAGATCCCCCTGTTGTTCCTGGAGGTGTGGGCTGTTTCTCCCCACCCATTGATATTGCCGTGACTCCGTTCTGCTCAGAGCCTCTGTGTGAACGCCCAGGTATCTGTGACACAATCCCAGCCGCTGAGCTCCCTGCTTGGGATGTGACTGGATAAGAGTCCTGGCCTAACTCTACGACAGAGAAAATCGGTAACACTTAACAATAAGTTTGTACTTGTTAACATTACCACGGGGCTGTTGAATGCTTTATTGTGATTGGTTGAGAAATGTTCCATGGGTATGCATTATTTTTTGATAAATGCACAGCTGACCTGTCAAATGTCTTAACCACCAGAGCAATGCCTTAGCAATGTCTGTGGTAACCGTGGTATAAGCTGAATAATTGACCCCGGTCCTTTGAATTATTTGAAAATAATGCACACCCACTGCAATACCACCTTGGATGTGCATTATTTTCGAATAATTCAATGGCCCGTCATCAATTATTCCTTCCTTTAAGCATTAACTTACACCAACAATACTTCTACAGTACAACATTGTAACTGTTAACATTTCTTATTGCACAATGAACTAACATGAACAATTGTATTTGCATGAACAAAAACTTTATTGCCTATTGTTAGCTATTGCATACACTAATGTTAACAAATACTACCTTATTGTAATGTTACCAGAAAATCAGTATTCCTGTGCATGATCATGTCTTACAGTACAAACTGTCCTAACCAAGCTCCTCGTACACATTAAACATTAACGAAGAAAGAATGATATCATCTACCAATACCTTCAATTTAGGGATCGAGAAGCCTCAAGAAAGTTATAAATAAAGTATGTTAAGTATTCGAGCGAGTATGTGACCAAACCTGAGGACACACACAAAAAAACTCATGTTCACACAACCGTGTCTGTATTGGCTGTGATGTTGTTGTATCATGCAGAATTTTTCTGTGTAAACAAAAAGATGCTTGTGGCTGATATCTTGGTGTCGTCCGTGGTAAGTACAAGGTCTTGGACGAGCCTGTATATTATGGTTGTTATTGTTAATGAGCTTTCATAGCACACTGATACTGGGACAAAACAGCCGCCAAAAATAATTATCTGATGAAGTATTTTTGAATATGCTGAGGACTAGTCCTTCAGAATGAAGGCTGACTTTAGTTTTGCCTGGTTTGATAAATGGTCTTATATATATAATATTGATGGTGTTTATTTTTGACCCAACAATGGGTTAAAACCAGCATTTTGGGTTGAAACAACCCAGCATAGGATAAAATACAACCCAACGAGTTGGGTTCGTCCCCTTTTGACACAATATTTTTTTAGAGTTTATAAGAAAGAAATGTGATAGTGGATTTAGGAGAAGTGAGTGACAATATCATGGATTTAATAAAATAAGGAGAAAAGTTGAACATTTGAAAATACTGTGGAGACATTTTTGGGACACGTTTCTCAAAAATCTGTGTCCAACAAATGCTATGACGTACTCAGGAAAACATTCATAGCTTAGTATATGTATTCCTACCCAATTGTATCCTACCCAACACCTGCATAACACTGCAATTCAAATAGAAATGACCCTGGACAAAAACATACTCTTCAAAGGTCTTTTTGCTTTGATGAATGCCTATACCACACTTTACACACACACACACCTTCTGTATAAGAGCACAAAAGGAAATAAATACTGATTGAAGCGACCGCCCCTCAATGCTTATAACAGAGCTTTCAAACAGTTGAAAGGTTTGCATTGCAAATGTCTTTCCCTACAGCAACGACTGAGACTGCATGAGAGGGGCTGCAGAGAGCAGGCTTGACCAATCAGCGTGAAACTCTCACCTGTTGGGGAATCTCCCAGCAACCCCTTCCCTTGAGGAACCCCCGTAAGACCTTGAAGACCCAAAACTTTCTGCAGGAGAAGCCGAGAGGGGTCACCCAACAAACCCGGCACCTGGAAGAGAAATAAATAGACAGGGGGAAAAATGAGGATGTGGCTTTTCATGTAAATTCACTCAACAAGAAAACAACTGCAGTAGCAGCTGTAAGGGTAATAGCTACAGTATATATAT
>JAPMOP011213298.1:0-11846 GCA_029874735.1 Cobitis vettonica | reverse complement strand
GTAGTACCATGCATCATGTCCAAAAAACCATGGTAATACCATGCTACGTGTCTAAAAAACCATGGTGTTACCATGCTTTATTTCCAAAAAATCATGGTAGTACCATGCATCATGTCCAAAAAACCATGGTAGTACCATGGTACATTTCTGAAAATTCATGGTAGTACCATGCTTCATGTCCAAAAAACCATGGTAATACCATGCTACGTGTCTGAAAACCATGGTGTTACCATGCTTTATATATTTAAAAAAACATGGTAGTACCATGCTTCATGTACCATGGTACATGTCTGAAAAATCATGGTAGTATCATGCATCATGTCCAAAAACCCATTGTGTTACTATACTTCATGTCCAAAAAACCATGATGTTGCCATGATTCATGTCAATATGGATATATCAATTGTTTGCATAACTGAATGATTATAATATTTCTAAAAAATATTTTTTGGTCAATGCAGAAAGCAGTGTCATGTGAATGTGAGTGCATGTGAGCATATGAATACATGTATGTTGGTTATATAATTTTCAGTTTTAAAATATTTTAATACCATATACATTGTCATGGTGTTACCATGCTTTATATCCAAAAAACAAGGTAGTACCATGCTTCACGTCTAAAAAACAATGGTGTTACCATGCTTCAGGTCTTAAAAAATCAGGGTTGTACCATGTTACATGTCCGAAAAACCACGGTAGTACCATGCTTCATGTCTAAAATACAATGGCAGTACCATGTTATATCACAGCGGTAAAATTGGACTTCTGTTAATTTTTTTACAATTATATAATCTATTAAGAATAAATAAGGCAAAAACTAAAATAAGATAAATGATGACGAACAAAGTATTTAAACCCAAGTGTGTGATTTGTTAGATAATGGACACAGTAATTCAAGTGAAGGCTTTAGAAGTATATGAGAGTTGTAAAAGCTGAAAGGCTTCAAAAAGTAAACCGTGTCGGCTCTGATTGTGAGGATATTGACATCACTTAGCCAGCTGGACCAGGTGGACTTTTATGAAGGCTTAAAACTAAACCAATGCTACAGGTGTCCCACACATTATCTCAACATAACATGACACTCATACCATCCATCTGTGTGCCAGAATTCTGTAATCAATTAAAGACCCAGGACTGTCAAACACACGGGAGAAGTTTTCAAACCATTGCATCAAGACATCATAGCTCTTTTTTGTAAGAACATGAGGCCCCCACACTTACGCTTTATCTAAACATTAAATATGATGCATGGGAGCCTGGAGTAAAGCCAAAACTGTGTATTCTCATCAACTGGCTCGTACATCCTATCTTCAAACAAGATATGTCGCCATGGATTGTTCTTGATGAATGATCTTCTTTCAACATGATTAAAAAAACAGTAATTCTTTTCAGCACAAACAAAACAATGTATCCATATGTTTTTGCTAAACTCTAATGCTTTCATATGCAAGATCACAGTGAATATATCAGTACTGAGAATAGCAAGATAAACGTCGCTCAAGGTCAAGACAATCTTTCATCCAATTAGCATCATGTTTCTTCTTATCAAAAGTCAGTGAGTCATTGCTTGAGGTGCCATCCATGGGCATATAAGAGTATCGATGACATAAATCACTTCTAAATATTGGTGTGGTCTATTTGAATCATCTTTAATGTGTGAAAAACACAAAGTAACAAACTGCATAACACAGTTTAAACCCAGGGCATTTATAGCTAAGACATTCCCTAACAATTATCAGAGGCAGGTCGTCTCTTCTGTTAGCTACATTTTTATTTTGATATGGGCAGAGGTGTACTTGCCTTAAGTAATTGTACTTCATTACTATACTTAAGTATTATTTGGGAAACTTGTGCTTTGCCGGAGTAATATTAAAACTGAAAACTTGTACTCTTATGCAATTACATTCACCTGCAATTACACGTTTGATTAAGACATTAAATGAACAAAGTACAGATTATGACTTAAATCTTCTATGAGAATCTACATATTTAAGAGGGTCTTAATAAGCCAATCAAATCTTGTTTTGGTGAATTTTGCTTCACATTTATTTAAAACGTAAATTCAAATCACGTTGCAGCAATATATTTAGCATAAAACACAGCAGTACTTATTGGTTTGCCGTGAACAGTCATCTGATCAGTTTCTATAACAGAGGATTTGTCCGAAACCAAAAGCTGCCTTATTGCCTGCAATGACTTAACAGACTGCATTTTTATATAAAGGTACCTCCTAAGGAAACTGGTTTAGGCAGGTGTTCAAGGCACCATAACGTCTAATGTTCTAAATCCAAATAAGCCTTAGAGATAACCCAGCATTATATAAAGAAAACAAACTATCAGCAGAAATACAATCAGTACGAATATAAGCTCAAAAAGGATGTTTATAAATGAATTCTATCAAATATGCCATTTTGCTTATTTGGTAACACTCAGAATAAAAGGTACAAAAGTTGTCACTGGGACGGTACCTTTAAAAACATCCTAATATGTACCATTTTGGTACAGATATGCACCTTTTAGGTACAAAAGGGTACTTTTTGTAAAGGAACCACCCCAGTGACTTTTTTGTATCTTCTTGTACCTTTTTTCTGAGAGTGCACATTAAGATAGCGTTCATTAACATTAGTTAAAAGAATAGTTCACCCAAAAAATTAAAATTAGCCCATATTTTACTAATTTGTATTTTCAGCCAAACACATTTGGAGTTTTATTAAATAATATTCTGGCTCTTTTCAGCTTTGTGGCATTGGAGTGCCCTATTTTTAAAGCTCCAAAATGCACATCCATTCATCAAAAACTCCATACAGTTATTAAATGCCTTCTGAAGAGAAGCGATAGGTTTTTATTTATTTATATTTTCCAGCTCGACTCTTGTGAACGTGCATTTAGATCATACACTATAAAAAATTCTGGGTTGTTTTTAACCCATGGTGATGGGTAAATATTGGACAAAACACACCACTGGGTTAAAAATTACCCAATGCTGGGTTGTTGTTACCCAACCATGGGTCGTAATAACCCAGCAGTTGGTTTGTAACAACCCAGTATTAGGTCATTTTTAACCCAGCAATGTGTTCTGTCTAATATTTTCCCAGCATGGGTTAAAAACAACCAAGCATTTATTAGAGTGTAGTTTACAAAGTTTGAAATATTTCCTATACTTAATCCAATTGCTTTGCTTTGGAAGACATTTAATAACCATATGGTACACTCTAAAAAATGCTGGGTTGTTTAACCGATTTGTCCATATTTGACCCAACTATGGTTTGAAACAACCAAGAATTTTTTAGAGTGTATTAGTAAGAAATAATTGATGACGGGCCATTGATTATTCAAAAATAATGCACATCCAAGGGGGTAATGTTGTTGAACTGTGGGTGTGCATTATTTTCAAATAAATCAAAGGACCGTAGTCAATTATTTCGCTTATACCACGGTTACCACAGACATTGATCTGGTGTTTATTTTAAGACATCTGACAGGTCAAGTGTGCTTTTATCGAAAAATAATGCATACCCATGGAACATTTCTCAACCAATCAGAATAAAGCCTTTAGCAGCCTTATGGTTTAAGTATTAGTATTTGATGGATTATGCACTTTTTGGAGCTTTAAAAATGGGGCACTATCCACTGCCATTACAGAGGTATTATTTAATAAAACTCTGACTGTGACTGAATGAAGAAAGTCTTATAGAAGGATCGCTTAAGGTTGAGGAAAATATGCGCTAATTTTTATTTTAAGGTGAACTTTTCCTTTAATGCATTAGCTAACATGAATTAACAATGAATATTTTAACAGCATTTATTAATATTTGTTAATGCAAATACAAGTGTTCATTATTCAGTTAAGTCAGTTGATTGTGCTTAACTGATGCTAACAGGCACATTGTTTGATTTTAAATATTAAAGTGTTAAAATTAACATGAACAAAGATTAACAAATGCTGTAGAAGCATTGTTTATTGTTAGTTCATGTTACCTAATGTGGTTAACTACACCCTTAAAAATAAAGGTTTCTAAAAAGTCCATTGTCAGACTGTAGGTGCCATACAGAACCTCACATTGTGCACTTAAGGTTACACAAAGTGTTCTTTGTAGTGGGAAAAAGCTCTTTAGACTATAAAAGGTAAGAAAGTTCTTTTAAGAACCTTGGAATAAAATTGTTCTTTTATGGCATCGCTGCAAATAACCTTTTTAGAACCTTTATTTTTTGCAATTCAAGACAATTGTAACCTTATTGTAAAGTGTTAATCTTTATTTTAACCAACTACAATCTCAGGAAAAAAGGTACACAAGTTGTCACTAGGACGGTACCTTTGTACCATTTTAGTACAGATATCAGTATGAGGTACCAATATGCACAAAAGTGTACTTTTTGAAAAGGTACTGCCGACAACTTTTGCCCCTCTGGGAGTGTATGCACAGGATTGTAGGATATTTAAAATGTGAATTAAACCTTGCACAAATGCTATCTTCAGCTACTGCTTAAGGTTTTGAACCCAGCCACAGTTTTCGACCAAAAGCAATGCTTTTTAAAACCAATTAGAGTCTAATTCTAATTTAATTTCAGTATTAACAGCTTATGAATTCCACTGTATGACTGTCCTGTGTTCAGGTACATCACCACAAAACATTAAACACATAATAAGGATTAACACTTGTTAATGATGTTTGCCACAATTACTTTCAAATCCATCCATCATAACCATCCAGATTAAACTCAAAATTACACATAAAAAGAAAAGTATTTCTCATGGCACGCACAGGACAAAAAAACAAGAACTTCAAGTGTACATTAGTCTGTTTTTTGCTTTACCCAGTATTTTATTTTCACGGGTGCATGTGTGTGTTTGAAACGGCCTTTACCCCTCTCATCTGGTTGAGAATACACAGCTTTCATTGTGTGAAGCAGTAGAAGGGGAGGACTAATTCAAAGATTGCACAAGGAAACTATAAAGTCTGAAAGGTCAACAAAGAAGAGCTTTATATATACACACGTACACAGTACAACAACTGAGGCTTTCAAGTCTGAAGTTGATTAGAGCTACATTTTATCACTGTCAATATGTAAAACTCTGGTTTTAACAACCATGCTATCTGGACTGAGCAAAACCATATCAAATTAATAAACTGCAAATCAAATAAATCAATTTCTAAAAAGGACAGGGCACTCAGGATAAATTTTCCCCAAGCTCATAAAAATAGGGAAGCTTAAGTCAGCTAAATAAATCTATCAAGGTGTGACATTTACAATTTCTAAAAATAGAAAAGAATTTCCCAGTGGTTTCCCCTTTTCAATTTTACAACGCTAACACTACTAAATTGTTTTCTGACAGGGAAGTTCAACTATTTGTAATGTATGTTATTCCTTTACCCCAGAGGTACATATTGGTAAAGAACAGCCAAGGCTGTAATCACATCTTGAACATTGGAGGGGACCACAACATTCAGGGCTATATGTGTATATTAAAAAAGTTTTTGATTATGGGGGGACATGTCCCCCTCAATGTCTATGGCCAGTACCTCCAAGGTAAATATTGGTACCACATACATATTAGGACATTTTTAAAGGGCACTGCCCCAGTAACAGCTTGGTTCAATTTTTTGGACAGCGTTTTCCCTACAGTANCTTCAGCTCTCGCTCCCTGGCCTGACTGCCAGAACAAATTACTGAATGTACGACTGAACTATTATACTGTCAAAAGCTTGGTCAAAAGACTATTTGTTACTCACTCAAAGGTACATTTAAGCATACAATTACTGTAGAATAAAGAATAAAGTCTCCAACACAGCAGAGCCAGGCACAGATATGACTATTAGCAAACGTAATTACCAAACATTACTTTTTTATTGCTGTTTGAAAAATGTTTTATCTTAAGCAAAGTCTTACTGACGCCTTTTAGCAAATTTGATGTGTAACTCTAGAAGAATTTTCCAAAAACAAATGACAAATCAAACTAATACAAAAATTATAGACATTTTGCTTTAATGTTCATATTTGTCTTGCATTGAAATATTAAAGATGAACATTAGTGTATTAGTCAGTTTTATTTTGTCACAATATCCGAACTATGGGAATGAGTTTTAAATGATTGTTTTGAACAGACATTATCTTTTTTTGTAATGTTCCCATGTTCTACAATAACATAAAACAGTATAAAATATTGCTGATGTCTGTTTGTTTTTTCTCTAATCAACATGTTTCAAAAATAACAGTTTTTAATTTTATACTAAATTTACTATCAACTAAATTTTACTTTCCTGGTAGTCATTCCAAAAGCAATTTCCCTTCAGGAAGTGAAATCCTTTTGGAGGCAAAACATCATAAATATTAGTTGGTTTGTCTCACTTTAAAATATTTTATAATATAATCAAAATTAACAAATTTAGTAAAAAATCTAAATGAGCTAGCTAATATTCTCATGCAAGTAAAATCCCTCATGGATAACTTTTTCTCTTTATTTTATCCTCTTAAAGGGATAGTTCACCCAAAAATGAAAATTCTGTCATTATTTACTCATCCGCAAGTTGTTCCAAACCTGTATAAATTTCATTGTTTTGCTAAACACAAATGAAGATATTTGCATTCAAGCAAGCAGGAGCACCATTGACTTCAGTTGTAGGAAAGAAAAATACAATGGAAGTTAATGGTGCTCAAAACGGTTTGGTTACAAACATTGTTCAAAATATCTTCCTTTGTGTTTAGCATAGAAATTTATACAGGTTTGGAACAACTTGAGAATGAGTAAATGATAATCTGGATGCTTAAAAAAAACCAAAAAACCTTTCT
This sequence comes from Cobitis vettonica, assembly GCA_029874735.1. NCBI lineage: Eukaryota > Metazoa > Chordata > Actinopteri > Cypriniformes > Cobitidae > Cobitis > Cobitis vettonica. Next base: position 5,057 of record JAPMOP011213298.1, on the reverse strand, counting down.
AATTTATAACATGAAAATTATTTAAAAGTCAAAGAGCTCAAATGCAAATTCTTTGCTGATAGTTGAATCAATTCAGATTTTCTATTTATTTTAACTTAATATTAATATAGTTGAAAGAAGTTAACTTCACTTTATAAGTTGTAGCAACACATCTCTTGTCAAGATAAATAATATTAAGTTAAAATGACTAGAAAATCTGAGTTGATTCAACTAAAAAATTTAAGACAGCAAAGAATTTTTTATAGTGTGGTACTGCACAACAAAAATTACTTTTATTACTTCCTGTTGTAACACAAAGATCTGTTCTACCAACAATTTAAGCACCAAAGCAATGCCGTAATAAATGGCAGTAAATGAACTGCCTGGTGACCTTTTCAAAATGAGATGTTCAACCAGCTGCACATGAACAGAGAGGACAGTGGAGGCAGTCGGGCCTGAACGTCCTAGTGCAGTCACGAGATTAATCTGGCAAGCATGTGGCCGGCAAATAATGACCGTATGCCATTAGCTTGGACATTTATACATGACCATCCGAGGACACAAATCATGCATGCTTTGCTTTTATAAACTCTGACCCGAAAGCCAAAGCCAATGACAGGTTTACGTTAACATTTGACGAGCTTTCCAAAACACAATTCACAATACAGTAAAAAACAACAACGCTGGCACAGATCGGTCACCTCTCGGAAGGCTCAGGTGCCTTTAAAATCCCATACTTCTTTATTTACGACTCTCTTTCATCTGCTTATCTTTCCTGTGTATCCTTTTCCACAAGGTACTTCAATTCACCCCGATTAAAAAGCCAGTGTAATGTACAGTCTCAACTGACTCGATAAATGACAGCTCAAAAGTTAAGGTTCTGACCCCGACTCTTTCGGTTTCTCAGAGATGGGTCGGAACAGCGCTTCCCAAGGTGGTGAGGGTTTGCGAAGCCTTTCTTCTGTCTGGTTTCATGACAGCGTATTCAATGATAACCGCCATCAAAGTGACAGGAGCTTTTATGATAAGTGCGTCCCGCCCAACGTTGAATAGATGGACAGTGATAGCGATGCTCATTGTTAGCATGTTGGCGGAGTAGTGTATCCTATAGAGTGGGCGGAGTCTTGAAGACATGGTGGTGAATAGACGTGTAGAATGTCCATGCCCTTTGGTGCCCTTCCAGGTGTGGGAAACATGGGGGCACAAAGCACCTGCAGGGCCTTCACGTTAAATCTCATTGTATCGCGTGCCAATATGTTGGATGCTTTTGCAGCCGTCGTGTGAGATTCAGAGCCAGCAAGAGTCTTGTTTCATTCATATCATTGTCCATGAACGGACCGAGAGATTCGACCTAATACACTGACAAAGCGCACATCATTCAAAACCTGCCTGTATACAGCAAGACAAAGAGAAGGCTTCTTAGATGCATGAGATACGGCCATAAAGGCAAAGCTTTTATACAAGGAGTCAAATGAGAATTAATCTTTGCCACATGTCCGGAGGATTAAACCAATCAATTATTTTTGTGTTTTACAGCACATAGTCTATTTCTATACCTATGATGTGTGTTTTGCTTTGCCATTCCATACATTCCACCAGGGACTCTAAACAGCAGCATTCAAAGTGGTATCAACATTAAATGGCAACATTCCTCAAGACAAGTTTTAACAAATAAAACTGCCGATGTTACATAAGCATCAATAGATATCCTGTGATCGGTGCTGTGAAGAGTTCAACTCTTTTTTGTATCCATATAAAGAGTCGTAGAAGGGGAATGCTGGTCAGACCAGCAGGGTTCTTATCTGACATAAAAACATTACAGTTGCGATACGTTGTAGATATACTGGCATCCTGGAAAAGGGGATAAGGAAAACCGATCTGTATTACATCTGAGAAAGGGTGAAGGCTGCCAATCTAAGCATGAGCTATGGCTTTGTAAGCCCTGCGCCAACCACAATGCATTTGTTGTTCTAGTCCATCATCCATGCTATACCCTTTTCTCCCTGCCACCTCTGCCCGAATTTAACCTCGAAGCATAGGGGGATTTTCCTGGGCAGGACACAGGGAATAATTGACAACGGAAGAGCAAAAACTTTCACATTTTCAGAGTTTTAGTCACGCAAAAGCTTACTTACGCCATTATTAAAGATAACACAAAATTTCTTAATAAAACAATCAATCCCTATGGTAAATCTTATTTTTGTTATGTTTGTGTGCAAATACTAACTGGTAACTTTAAGAGATAAATATAAATGAATATTGTGACCCTGGACCACAAAACCAGTCATAAGTTACACAGGTATATTTGAAGCAATAGCCAAAAATACATTGTATAGGTCAAAATTATATATTTTTATGCCAAAAATCATTAGGATATTTATTTGGATATTTTGTAAATTTCCTACTGTAAATATATCAACAATGTTGCTAAGGACTTTATCTGGACCACTTTAAAGGCGATGATGTATCAATCTCAATTTTAAAAAATTGACCCTTATGATTGGTTTTGTGGTCCAGGGTCATATTTGTCTTTAAAGGGGATCTCCAGAATATGCGTAAATCTGTGCTGAAAACAAAACGCATTTGACCTGGTTTAGATTCTACACCATGGGTCTTCAACCAGGGGTCAGCAGCCCACAGGGGGTCCGCCAAATGATGTTTAATCACAAGCATTTTTTGTTAAAAATGTAAAATATGTATAAAACGTTACAACCAATGTTCCCTTTAAGTTGCGCACATGTGTGGCCGCATATGTTTATTGAATGTCTCACGTGGAGTGCAATTTTACCTTGCAGACAAAAACAAAATATCTGAAGCCTAAGCGCCCACTCAGGAAGCAGCAGTAGCAACAGAAAAAAAATCATAAAAACACCTAATCCTGGGTTTCCCCATGCTGCCTTGCGTGCAAATTTATTCATCAAATTTTTCCCTTAAATAGGGAACCAATCACAGAACAGGGAGGGGGCAGCAAGACGATGACAACGTCTATGCGACACACCGATTGGCTATGAGCTACGTACAGACGCATCTGATAGACATTCGTAGCACCCAATAAACTGCTCTGGGCATTCGTAAATCACGCCTCAAATACGAAAAAATAAGCATGTGGTTCCCAGACCACGTCTCATTCTCTATGAGACTGGTCTGGTGTTAGCCAGGCTAAAAAACACCACTGTTCTACACAAAATTATGTATTATAAAGAGCTGTGAAGGTCATCAAACGTCGCAAATGTACTGATGACTAGAAGAGAAAACGCCACTGCCATACGATAAAATTAATTACATGTCACTGTTATCACTGTTTTTATTCTGTATCAAAAGTTTCATATTATATCTAAATAGGGACTCTATTAGTCTTTATTTTTATACGACGGTGACGCTTACAAGCTGTCAAATGTGGCTTTGCTGAACTGTGCCATAAATGAAACGTTATTGGTTGTTATAAAAAGGGGGAGTGTCCACTCGATGGTCCGACATCGAATAATGCTGTGCATTTCAAAGCACTTCAGTGGGCCTTTAAGCACAGATTAACATGTTAGATATTGGGATGGTGTATTGTATCAAGCACAGCAACATGTAAACTGCTGTAGGATCATGACTAAGTGCTTTTCCAGAAATTTGGAGATTTGTTGCATTCTTAGTACTACGCCAAACTTTTTTTACATAACTCATTGGCCCATTTATGGATATACTGTACAAGAAAAGATCAGCACTATACCATTACATAATTTTAGTGCATTATGGGATTACAATTTTCCCATCTCCCAAATGTTTGTCAAGCAACTTTATCTCTTTTTTACAATATGGCCTGGTGATTGGTTTACTGCATATGTTTTCTATGAAAAATTCAAGCAGATTGATGGATTTAAACTGCATGTTTTCTAAATGCTGGATGTTGCAGACGAATGACAATGATTAGTTGCAAAAAATGGAGGGGATTTACAAAACCATCTGTTGGACAAAAGCCCTTAGAAAGCACACTAACATGGACTTACGACATTATTTTATCCACAGGTCGGGAATCTGCAGGGGTAAAAGATATAAATAGGAAATTATTGTATATTATGATTATGGAAATAAAAACAAACATAAACACAAAACAAAGACATATATTATGTAATGGTAATTCCTAATGCATTCACTTTAAAAAATGCTGGGTTATTTTCAATCCAGCGTTGGGACAAAAATGGACGAACCCAACCAATTTAACATGGGTTGTTTTAATTGTTGGGTCAAATGTAAACATTTTTAAGATTAATTGAAGCCAGCCCAGTAGTTTGTCCCTTTCTTTACAGTACCTTGAATCGTTACAATTGAAACTGAATTATGATTGAGTATGACTGGGGTGGGTGGTATGACCAACATTTTCCAAAATCAAGGTATGGGAAAATGTATATCATGGTAATGGTGTATATTGAATGACACAGTTAGAGCAAAAACTCTACTAGTTTATTCATTTCTACCATTGCGGGGCATATTGCCCAATCTACAGTTGATGTCAATGCTGTCTACCACATGGAAACATTGAGTAGAAGTGGAACACGGTTCTGTAAATGACATGTACTGCCAAAGGGTTTGTTGTAAAAGATGAAGGGGCTGCGGTGGGCCATTAAATGTAAACATTGAACCTGAAACTGTCTGAGGGTTTAGTTTCAGGAACTTTGCATGTCCTCAACACCAAAGTGGTTTCACAAATATCCCCTCCAACCACATATTCTTATCAGTGTCAGTACTGCACTACGCTCAAATGTCTCTCAATACCTAAATTAAACCATCAAGTGAATCACAACAGTATCATAGCAGCACTGTTTGAGTGTTCAATAACAGAACAAAATCCTACATAAAAATGTACAAGAAGTCTAGACAGTAAATCTCTTCCGAAAAGCAGCATACAAATGTATTAATGGATTAATTCAGCTTGGTATATCCAATGGGACAGATCTTGATGCTTATCAGGAGGGGAGGGGAAAAAAGACTCTTATGAGATTAATAGCCGCAACATTAAGCTATTAAACATTAAGCTTATCTTCAGTGAATCATTTGGAGAAGTCCTGGAATTTATTCATACTCAATAAGGG
>JAPMOP011212698.1:0-11945 GCA_029874735.1 Cobitis vettonica | reverse complement strand
TATAAATATAGGAATAATCTATATAAAATGTTTAATCATCTAAATATGTCAAATATTTACCAACAAGTAAACACAGTCACAGCCAGGTTACCATTCCTGTGTGGAGGGGTATGGCAGCAATCTGCTACACTTTCATCAAATGTTGATGCATGCTGTGGTATCCACAGATTTGTTCATTAAAACAAACTAGAAAGAAAGAATGAAATATTAAATACAGCCACATCACTAAAGCAACGATTTATCTAAATATTTGAAGAGTTTATTCAACTTACACAATTTTTTCAAGTTTACAGTCTGGATTGTCCAACAGGACAGATAACGGTCTGACGGCTGAGTCTGTGAGATTGTTCTCACTCAGGTCCAGCTCTATTAAAACTGAGTGATCAGACCTCAGTGCAGAGGCTAAGACTGTGCAAGCTTCCCCTGTGACGCCACAGTTACACAGACTATAAAGAAAAAAATGCTATATGAACATCGACTCGGATTAAACTCTAGATTTCAAGAAAAGTATCAAATACAACTTCACAGAAGTCCAATGTAAAGTTGAACTGTTTTCATGTCATCTTTAATTTTAGATATGGAAAGTTACCTCAAAATTTCTAGCTGACATTGTAGATTTTCCAACCCAGCACAAAGGCGTTTTACCCCCAGATCTTGAAGATTATTTCCTCCCAAGTTCAGTTCTCTGAGATTTGAGGATCTTTCTCCAACAATCGTAGCCAGCGAATCACAACAATCCATAGTCAAACCACACTGATTCAAACTGATAAGAAACATAAGGAAGCCATCCTACATTACACCAAATATGTTGATAATGTACTAATAAAAACATTTTATACAGAACTTACATTAACTTCATTATGTTGCTTCTGTGATTCCTCAGCACTGGAAAAAGGAGCTTCAGCCCTGCATCTGTTAGATTATTATCACTCAGGTCCAGCTCTATCAGATATGATGGGTTTGAATTAAGAGCAGCTGCGAGAACAACACAACCTTCCTTTGTGACTCCAATCTCCCCTAAACTGTTGAGAAAGATGTTTATCAACTGTTTAGGTGCACCTAAGGTTTTCATATATTCTGTTCCCGTAGCTCAATTGGTAGATCATAGTGTGAAGGTCATGGGTTCGAAATCCAGAGAACACACAGACACACATAAAAACTGTATAGTCTGAAATTATGCACTATACAAAATAAAAGCATTTGCCAAATTAAAGGGCACCTTTTGTCCGATTCACGATTTTACATTTCCTTTGGTGTGCAAGTGTATATTTGTACATGTTAACGATATGCAAAATTTACATACCCCAAAGTAAACGATGCGAGTTAACGTTTCCAACGTAAATCTCTTTTCTTGAACTACAACAAACACACGGATTGTAGGCAACAGTTTAATTCCTGGGATTGGTGATGTAGAGAAGAACGACATTATCATAATTCCTCCTGCTTTCACTTATCCTGTAAGTTAACTCCTGTTAGCATTGCATTGTGAGCGAATCTTTCAAACATGGTGAGGAGCGTCACATTTCTGGCTGACGTCAGAAGTATTCAGGCCAATCACAATGTACAGATTAGCTGGCCAATCAGGGACACGGCGCTTTTCAAATTGATGAGTTTTGTACCAAATCAGTCCGTTTCACGAAGAGAGTGAAATCTGGAGCTACAAAAATGTACGGTATGTGGAAAATAATGTATTCTTTGAACCATAAACCACACAAACACATTGTATTATACCAAATACACAAAATAACGTTGTTTTTCAGCAATGAAATAGGTGCACTTTAACATATTTAGCTCTAATTTCAAGGAGGTCCAACTGCAAATTATTTTATATTCTCAAAGTTCCAGGTTTGCTCACCGCAGCGTCTCTAGCCTACAGTGGGAATTTTCCAGCACTTCAGAGAGTCTTGCTAGACCAGAATCTTTTATAAGGTTTTGTCTAAGGTCCAGCTCTCTCAGTGAATCAGGATTTAAAGTCAGTGCAGCAGCCAGGTCACCAATACCCATCTCTGTGATCTCACACGATGCCAACCTGATAACGCAGAAAATATATTTTATGATATGATCATGTGTCACTATGATCTAAACAGAAATTTCAAACCCGTACCTCAAAATCGCCAGCTGACAATTTGGGCTTCTAAGCCCATTTGAGAGCATTTTTATTCCACTATCATATATTCCATTGCCGCTTAGGTCTACAGCTTTCAGAGTGGAGAAGTTGGACCTCAGAGCTGAAGCCAAAGCCTGGCAAGTCTTCTCATTGAGCAAACCATAACTTAACCTAAAGTTAGAAGATTTAAAGAAATCCTGTGAAGCCATGAAACAAAACTAGTGAACATTTATCAGGTTTATTCTGAGTTTTTCTGTGTCTCATTTAGTAGAGCATTGTGTTAGCAGTGCAAAGGTCACAGGTTCAATTCCCAGGGAACATACACTGATGCAAAATGCATACCTTGAAGGTACTGTGGCTTTGGATAAAAGTCTGCTAAATATGTAAATATTATCATTTCATACAATTTTTCATACAAAAAGGAGATCCTCACCAAAGTGTTTCGAGTTTGGAGAGTGAATGTTCAATCACAGCAGAAAACTTCTCTACTCCATCATCTCCTGGGTTATTCCAGTGGAGATCAAGTTCTCTCAAGTGACACGGATTGGCCTGCAGAGCCGATGCAATTGCAAAGCTGCCTTTGGGTGTGACTCTGCAATCCTTGAGTCTATGAGTAATCACATGTGATTATGAGTACAAAACATGCATTTCTGCATTCAGTATTGTTGTTCCATTTTAACTCGCTTCCATAAGTTTGACCCAAATGAGCGACAGCAGTTGGAGGAAATGTATCTGTGATGCTGCCTACCTCAGTATCTCAAGCTTACAGTCTGGATTCCCCAAGTAACTGGCCAACATCCTAATTCCTGCTTCTCTGAGACTGTTTTCACTCAGGTCCAGTACTCGAAGATTTGGAAGGTTTGGAAGCAATGCCGACTGCAGAACATTGCAGCCTCGTGTTGTGATTCTGCAATATGACAGTCTGTGGAAACAAGAACATCTCACATGCATTCCTGAACTTTTACAAATGTTAAAGATTTAGTGATATGCTATGAATTTTCTTTCCCAAAAGAGTTTACCTTAGTTCCTCTAATTTACTCTGTGCATTTTTCAGTCCAGCTGTCAAAAGCTCCAAGCCTTTGTCCTCTATGGAGTTATTGCACAGATCCAGCACTCGTACATTTGAAGTGCTTGAGCTCACAGTAGAGCCAAGAGCTCTGCAACATCTCATGGTAAGTCCACAGTTATCCAGTCTAGAATAAAATATGGACATATGGTTTGGAAGGCCAGAATGGGCAATATTTTTATAATGTATACCTCATACTGCACTTTACTGGATAAATACAGATGTACATTACTGTGCAAAAGTCTCAAGTGCTCATTATAGTTGTGTGTAGGTACTATGGCATAGCCTTGATGCCATAGGCTACGCGTCAGTTTTTATTCATACTTCAGAAGTATGTGCAACAGCCAATGAAGAAGCAGCTTGGTCAGTAAACCCATAGACATTATATACGTAGACGCCTCATGACGTGCTGACGTGCATGACGTAATCCAGTGTCGCCGCCATATTGGTTGGGTCTCCTCACTCTACCCTAGCACCAGAGTCAATGGAGAGCGAGCAACTATGCCCGTATTTTGTGCAGTTATGGTTGCAATAACCAGCGCAGTATACCAGATCGCATGGGATTACCTTTCACGAGTAAGATTGAACAATAATTTTGGCTATTTTACCATTTATAATATTATGTCATTGTAACTAACGTTACTTACGTGTAACCAAACCGTGTGAAGATCCGGTAAAATATGGGGAGTTATGATTATTGTAGTTGGGGATACACCTTCCTTAGTAGAAATAAAAGCATGGGGGGCACATTTGGGACCCATCCAAGATGGTGGCCACGCTGATATGTCAGCTCCAATAGGCAGCGTCAGTCTATGAGGCGTCTACGTATATAATGTCTGTAAGTAAACCCACAAAAGAAAAAGAAGCAGCAGCTTGTTTTATATGACTTGAGAAGACCAGCAGTGATGGAGGTAAATAGACAGAGACTTTTGTTAAATCACCCACGCCTCAACTTGGCCCATCTTTGTTCTTATAGTCGCAAGTGGCGCAAATGCGACGCAGATTTTTTTACCTGACAGGGGGGGTTCTAGCGGACCAATCACAGCACTTGTGGACTGTGTAGAATGGATGCATTGTTAAATGTTTGTCAAGGCTACGCATAGCCTATGGCGTAGCTACAGACTATATAAATTACGCATTAGGCTCCCATCAGCTTTGCTGTTTTAGCAAAGTTTTAATTTATTAAGTTACAAACAGAAGATACAGGATACTGTATTTACACAAAATCAAAAAACACAATTTTCAGAACAAAATGGCTTCTGGCAAAAGTCAGTAGTTAGTGTGACCTCACTTGGCACTACGGACATCTTGAATTCTTTTGAGGAGAAGTCATTAAGTCCTGAAATGATTAGATTAGAATGAGAAATAAGGGTTTAATTTCATTAAGGTGAAGAGAAAGTCATGAACAACTTCTGTATTGTGACGTATTTCAGAGTGAAACAACAAACACTGGAAATAGTGGGCGTGGCTTGTGTTTGCACTGTGAATTGACTAGATCTAGAAAAGTAGGCGTTTCATTTAGGAGCTTGAAGCAGATTGACAAGAAAGTGCACTCTCAGAATAAAGATATAAAGACTGCAATGGGGTGGTACCCTTTTAAAAAGTAGGCTACATAAAATGTGTACATGAAGAGTGCATATTAGTGCTTCAAGTACCTCACAGAAAACATATTGGTACCTCACAGATACATATGTGACCCTGGACCACAAACCAGTCTTAAGTCACACAAGTATCTTTGTAGCAATAGCCAAAAATACACTGTAACTGAGTAAAAATTTTCGATTTTTCTTTTATGCCAAAAATGATTAGGATATTATGTAAAGATCATGTTCCATGAAAATATTTTGTAAATTCCTGCCGTAAATATATCAAAACTTTATTTTTGTAAAAACAGAGAAATAACTATGTATGGTCACAGAAAATTTAATGGAGGCATGATGGCCTAAGACTTTTGCACAGTACAGTAAATTACAGTAGTCTATATTGAACCTTGCAGGGCCAGTGTGTATGTTAGCGTGGAAAAACAAGTTTTAAACTTACAGAGCAGATTCTGAAGCTTTGACCACCGGCAGCAATCTGATGAGACCTTCATCTGATCTAATATACTTCTTTAGGTCAAAAACATCCAGCTTCTCCTCTGATGTCAATAACACAAAAACCATGGCAGACCATTGTGCGGGGGAAAGTTTTGAAAAATGCCCAGAGTTCAGGAATCGCTGAACCTCTCTGATTAAAGATAGTTCGTTCAGTTCGTTCAAACAGTGAAAGAGATTGATGGACTTTTCTGGCAACGAGGTGTCCTCTATCATCTTCTTGATGTATTCGACTATCTCCTCTAAGCCGTGAGATGTTCTCCAACCAGCTCGAGATACTAGGCCTTGTAAAAGGCTCTGATTGGACTCCAACGATAGGCCCAGCAGGAAACGGAGAAAAAGATCCAAGTGTCCGGTCTCGCTCTGCAGGGCCTGGTCAATGGCACTCTTATGCAATTCGAACAAAGTGGTCTCTGTTGCATCATGATCAAGAACATTCTTACAGTTGATCTTAAACATGAAATACATGTACACGGCTGCCAAGAACTCTTGAATGCTCAGATGGATAAAGCAGTATACTTTATTTTGGGTCAGTGCAGACTCCTCTCTGAAGATTTGTGAGCAAACACCCGAGTAGATCACAGCCTCCCTCACATCAATACCACAAGCCGTCAGATCTTCTTCGTAGAATATCAAATTTCCCTTTTCTAGCTGTTGGAAAGCTAGTTTGCCTAGTTTTAAAATCATATCTTCATCATTTGGGCTTGGCTTATAATCTTTAGAGTATCTTATGTGTTTGGTTCTGGTTTGGATGAGAAGAAAGTGGGTGTACATTTGAGTGAGTGTCCTGGGGATTTCTCCATCCTCTGCCTCATTTAACATCCTCTCGAGGACGGTCACAGAGAGCAGACAGAACACTGGGATATGGCACATGATGTACAGACTTCTGGATGACTTTAAGTGTGTGATGATTCTGCCAGCCAGATGTTTATCACTGATGCTCTTGTACAGGTACTCCTCTTTCTGTGGATCATTAAACCCTCGAACCTCAGTCACATAGTCAATATACTCTAGCGGGATCTGATTGGCTGCTGCTGGTCGAGATGTTATCCAGAGGAGGGCATCGGGAAGCAGGGTCTTATTGATAAGATTTGTCAGCAAAACGTCAATAGATGCTGGCTCTTTGGGGTTACGGAGTCTTCCGTTATTCTGGAAGTCCAGAGGAAAGCGACATTCATCCAGACCGTCAAAGATAAAGAGAACCTTTTGCCTTTTGTGAACATCTCCTCCCATTTTGAAGTGTTGGAGAAGCTCAAGTAGGCTAAACTGTTTCCCTCTCATTAGGTTCAGTTCCCGAAATGGAAGTGGGTAAATTAATTCAATTTCTTGATTGGCTTTTCCTTCTGCCCAATCCAGGATGAATTTCTGCACCGAGACCGTTTTACCGATGCCAGCCACTCCCTTTGTCAGCACACATTTGATGGGTCTGGTTTCATTTGGCGAGTGTTTAAAAATGTCATTGCATTTGACTGGAACATCAACTGTGGTTTGTCTCCTCAAAGCAGTTTCGATTTGCCTCACTTCGTGCTCTTTATTGACATCATCACTTTCCCCCTTAGTGATGTAAAGCTCTGTGAAGATGTCATTTAGCAACTTAGGATGGGTTTGTCTGGACAAGTCATGTTGAAAACACAGAAATTTTACTTTTAGCCTCGATTTATATTCTTTTTGTTGCTCCATGGCAGAGCTGAAATGGATTGATGTGTCAATATCATTGTGATACCTATAAACAGACATAAATAAGGAAATGGTGAACTCTCATGCAAACATGAAATCAGGAGACATCATCATAAATATTGTGTCTTACAATTGCTCATCGGTCCAAATTCCAGTATGGAAAGCAATTGGTTCAGTCATCGATGCTTCACTATTTTTACGAATCATTTGGCTTGATCTGCTTAAAAATGTGTTAGATATTTATCAACTGCATACAGCAAATAAATATGATCTCACATTGTCTTCCTGAAAAACAAAGCAAGAATATTTGTTTTTTCAATAGGAATTATTTAGGGTGCAGATTAATGTCATTATTATCATTTTTGTTACATGTATTCCGTTACGAAAATTAACCATGGTTTTACTACAGTTAACACCAAAAAACATGGTTACTGTAGTAACCACAAAATAAGCATGGTTTTGACAACCATGGTTTTCAAAAAACATATATACACCACGGTTACTGTAATAAAACCATGGTTTTGCTAATAGTAATTAATACACCAAACAAACATGGTTACTCACTCACATGTCCTTAGATGGAAGATGTAGAACAGGACAGACAAGTTTTGGAGCTATTAAAAGGAATAGTAAAATAATTGTTTGTTGTATAATTCAACTTCCTGTTTCAATAGGAAATGTGTCTTTGAGGAAGAGAAAGAACAAATAAACCACTGGGCTCACTTTAAATTGTGGCATTTTATAACATCAACTTTGAAAGAAGCGTGAGTGCAGTTCTTAATTTTGTTCAAGAATAAGATAATAGAGAGAATAAATAATAAAGACTAAGACTTCTTAAAAAGCAGGGGTAACCAAAACCAGACAAAAACACAATACCAGATAAAAGACAAGAAAAGATTTAAGTATTTAAAGAATTAATTTGTAAACAAGATACACAACCACAGGAGATTAGCACACACAAATTTGACCCAGACTAGAAATAACCATTTTAAAATAAAAAAACCACATTAGTGCATTACAATTATAAACTCCTATTACAATAATCACAAATCTTGATATTTCATTGCGTCTTAGTTACGACACAGTCCACTTTCAAATCAAATCTGAAAATATGTCAGCGGACTAAAAGTGTACTGGGATTTACAAGATTTTTTTAATTAATCTTGTTTATGTTAACAATAATTTTCCAGTTTTACCTAATTCAGCAACAGAATGAGGAACGTAGAAATCAGGAAGTCAGACAGTTTCTTGCCTTCACTTTTTGTTTGGTTTAGTCTGAATAAAGGAAAGGGGATTTAAGGACACTCTTTATCTGGCTAAACTGGGTAAACTGTTTTATGATAGTAATTATACAAAACTCTTTATTCTGAGCAATAAACAGCTGCATAATTCTGCACACTGTAGGGGCTGTGACAGTGATTTATATTATCATGAATTTTGGGAAGGTCTACATGTCAAAAAGTTATAAGCGTTGACTGTATACCTATGTACACAAATACTATTAAATGGATTTGATGCTGTGAGATTCTAAAACAAATTATCACCAGTTTAAAAAAATAAAACAATGTTGGGTAAATCATGTTTTCACCTTCTCACCAAGACAATAAGACAACCTGATACTAAATGACACACCCGATTAGTAAGGCAGTTTCAACTTTGAACACACTGCGTTCGTAAGATCACATAAAAAAAAACTACACTGTCCCAGTCTATAAATTTAAGTACCTAAAAGGTGTACAATTTATTCAAATATTTTAATTGTCTTTTTGGATTATTGGATCCTCCTAATTTTTGCACAACAATAACCGTTGAAATAAATTAGGGTGTCTAGACTGAGTACAAATATTATTGTATGGATTATTATAATACCAGAGATAAGATATGTAAGAAGATATGTAATATTTTATTAAAAAATAAACATAACCTTACATAGTCAAAAAAGCTTGAATAGCCTATAATACTTTCTTGAAGTATACGTATTAGGAAAGTACCCTATTAGAAATGTAAAAGCCTTGTGTAATTTCTCATCATTAATACTACCATAAACAGATCTTTCAACAACATTATACAAACCAACATTTTAAATACTTCATAATACTAAAATGTAAGTGATATAATTTGTGAATCGTAAACGTCCAGCCCACATCACAAAATGTTTAAAAACTATGGATACTACTTACAAACATCTTAAGACTAGATCCAGTTCTCATTAGTTTCGCTTCAGTCATTTCACTGTTGCCAGTGAATAGGCACGTCATCAAAAGGGGCGGTGCCCGTTCAGGTGCTTGCAAATGGTGGTTGTAGGTACGCGATCCGACCGACAGTGATGTTGGCAGTGGGCAGACCCCCAAAACCCCATATTGATTGGACACTAATTTAAATTTTTGGTAAGCATCATTTAATGTAGTTATATGGTGCCAACGGCCCTGCTAGATTTTTAATAGTATATATTAGCCTATATGGTGTGACTAATAGTTGCGTTTGATCGGCGATGCGCAGAACGATCAGCTTATGACGTCAGGGTACCGGGAAATTTCGATATCACACGCCTCTCGGTTTGCTCTCGCGGTACTTTGATGTCATGATTCGATCGGCTTGCGCAGCACCGCATGAAGTTAAAACGTTGAGGTCTAAACGCTGCGTACTGGCTGAAAAGGATGTCCCTGTGAACTCTGAGAGTTTCAGGCAGAAATCTTATTAATATCATGAAGTCGAAGTCTCTTTTCAGTGTTCCACAGTTTGGTATTTCTGATAGTTTTAATCGTAACGCCGTCAGTGCCAGATACAGGCGGCATGTCGATACCGGTGGTTCAGATCAGAATATCGGGCAACCAGAGATGAAAGATGTGCATCTAACTTTTCTGCCGGAGAGATCATACGAGCCTCTAGTGGAAGAAGACAGCCAACAAAAAATAAGGGAGGAAAAGAAGGCAAAAAAGAAAGAAAAATATAAGAAATACAGAAAGGTAAAATACATTTTGAGCTAAGTCACATAAAAAGCATTTTATCCGTTTTGCTTTTCTTCATTTTGTTGATGGCTTTTTGTAGATATTCATGTGTTTCATTTGATAAAAAAATATTTCTGCCAAAATACTTTATTAGATACTGTGATCATACTATAATTGTTACTATTAATATGTGATTTTTAAAATAGTGAAGAAGCTTTAAGAAACTTTTAGGCATTTTGACAACAGTGAACAGTTTTAGTGATTAAATAAAAATCCCTTTTGCATTTTAGCAGAAGCTTTGGTTACCAGTGTTACTTATTATAAGGGTGTGCTTCATGGTTATATGTTTAAAACTTTTACGTTTTTCTTTCCAAATTCCTTAGGTCCAATTTACCAGCTGATTAAAACTTTATAAGTTTCAAGCATTTAAGTATGTGATGATTACACAACAAGGCTACATACATAGCAAATGTTTATTTGTATAATTTTTGGAGGAAACGGGTTGTTCACGTGGCATTCAGTGATCCATTGTTATGCTGCAGAAATTTCTTTCCACAAGATAAATCATTGCATCCTGTTTTTGGCCTGTTGTGATAGAGAGCGGGAGTCAAAGTATGTAAATGTAATGTTGCTTAAACTTAATTTTGATTTACAGTGCAGGGGATGAAGTTTAATGTTTAATCCAGTTTAATCGTAGGTAGGCTACTAAAACCACACAAGTCTTTTTTCAGTCATTTATCATTTCCTTAATCATTACCAAATTAATACCCTTCAAAAACACTGGATTGTGTCTCAGTCCAAGTGTTAACAGGTTAAATCAAATGATTTTTGAATGATTGTGTTTTATATTATTATGATGCATGTATAAACTGTGGGTTGGAAAGTTTGTGCCTGCCGTGTTTCAATTTTTAATAGCTGATACTGACGTTTGTATTGTTTGTCCCACAGAACATAGGAAAGGCTCTTCGCTACAGTTGGAAATGTCTGATGCTGGGTCTGCAGAATTTCTCTGTAGGATACTCCACCCCACTTTCCACTGGTGGAACAATTGTTCCAGATTTTCACCCAGGAGCAGCTTGGGGTTGAATGAAACAGTGACCAGATATTAATACTTCAGTGACAGCTAAACCTACCAGCTACCTTCATATATGGACTAAGTAATTTGGTTTTTACAGATGCAGATCCAAAAATGCATTACATCTGGTTTAGGCAGGCTCAAAAGTGGAAATTTTCATAAGTCTAATGGCTGATTATTTTTGAACCATCTCCTGTAGCTATAAAATAAGAGATATCTTATTTTGCAAATTATGTGTATTTGAATGATAAATGTAATTGGGGGGAATTACATTTGAATTACATTTTATGTATATAAAAGAGGATTTGCCTGAGTTATAAAGAAATTTGAATGTTATAAAGTGAGTTTTTTTAAGTGGGAGATTTTTAAGACGCACTGAAGTGCCTTGATATGAACAGCTTTGTTTGCTTTGATGTGATTTAAGCTGAAACAGGAAGTTAAGGTGGGACATATTAAAGGTGAAATTTGTGTAACTTTTAGAAGGCTGTAATGACAGAAATGCAATACAATATACGTAACTATATTATCAGTGCTGTATAAAGACCTTAGATAATGAACGGTATATTTTTTATTACATTAGAATGAGCCGTTTTTATCTACATACACTGGGGTCCCCCTACATGGAAGTCGCCATTTTGTACTGCCATGTTTCTACAGTAGCCCTAAACGGACAAACTGCTCTACAGAAAGTGTTTTGTCACTACTGTATTTTGTCTTAGACAACAACATGTTTGTCTTGTGGCAGCTACCGTAGCTTTTCTATGCATTTCTGTGAACAGTGGACTGAGCCATTGGTTGCAATTCACAGTCTCACCACTAGATGAAATCTACACACTGCACCTTTAAGTGGCTCCTCCTTTTAAAATAGATTGTAGCGTTTAGTTTACCTCACAGCCTGGAATCTGATTAAAGGGATAGTTCACTTTAAAACTAAAATTCTGTCATCATTTACTCATCCTCATGTTGTTCTAAACCTGTA
>JAPMOP011211910.1:0-10529 GCA_029874735.1 Cobitis vettonica | reverse complement strand
AACTGCAGCTTGTCGTTTTGAGTTCGGGGCAGGAAGCGAGAGCTGGAGCCAGTGATCTTAGCATCAACCAGACACCTGCCAAAGAAACGTGTACTTGAACACACTATGCCATATTCCTGTAGGGTAATTACATGAACATCTTACCCATTATTCTCAATAAAGGAGTAACTGGGCACAGCGTTGATGTCAGGTACTGCAGTAGCGATGCAGCGGTCCACAAACACAAGGAAAGGAACGTGGTTGTACAACCTCACGGAGGCTTCAATATTCATGAAATCACCCAGGAAGTACTGGTTAGAAGGCCTCTCAAATCTCCAGTCATCTGTGACAAGAAAAATGTTAACCAATGTTCAGACATGACACATTAGGGATTGTTGCACTAT
The DNA here is from genome assembly GCA_029874735.1 of Cobitis vettonica. Classification (NCBI taxonomy): domain Eukaryota; kingdom Metazoa; phylum Chordata; class Actinopteri; order Cypriniformes; family Cobitidae; genus Cobitis; species Cobitis vettonica. The sequence goes on along the minus strand of JAPMOP011211910.1, from coordinate 10,146 downwards.
ACTAACCGGTCATGAGCTTGAGGGAGAACACCAAAAGTTCCTCTGCAACTTTAGTAGCAGCATATGGTACCCAAGTGGGCATTAAGGCATTGCTGCTTACATTGTGCATTCTGTTGTATATGATAACAGAGTGACCAAAATCTTTATACGAATTACTGTGCATGATTAGTTGTCAAATCTGACTAAAATAAACATTCACCTTGGATAATGACACTCAATACCAACCACTGCAGCACTACTCCGTAAAATAGGCCCACTATCTTGTGGAGTGTAGATAAGGGAGAATGTATAGACAAGCTCATCTTCAGTCACCTAACAAGAGTGAGAGTAGAGGTTACATTAAGAAACTCTTCAGAAGACCAATAAACAGGACCAGATTTTTAAGACCCTCACTGTTAACATGCTGTTACATCCATGCAGTTCTGATTCATAGATAAGCACTTGAGCAGTATTGTCCTCCCCTGTTGCAGTACAGCCTCCCAGTGAAAAAGCAGAGGCAATTAGTGGTTTCCCAGTCCCAAAGAAGTCTTCCATCACTTCCACATATACCGCATTCTCACCACACTGAGCTGCTACACTGTTAGCAGAAATAGCCTGCCGCAATGCAAATGGAACTGCTGGCTGTTCAGGTTCTTCTGGCAGTCTTGGAAAGGTCCATGTCAACTTTGCTATTGGACCCTGCAAAAGCTGTTTGGACTGCACACCCAAAGGATCTTGACCAGGCCTTCCCACACTCATAACAGGTGTCTGCACAGGAATCTTGTTACTTGCCTCAAATCTTTGCAGAAACTGAGCCATTCCAGATTCACTCTGCTGAGGAACTTGCATCTGTGACTGAAGCCTAAACATAGTTGGGCTCGGATTATGGGCTGATCTTCCTCGCCATTGTGCTTCAGACAAGCAGAATAATAGCAGCATCACCACCACGCCAACTCCAGCCTGCTTCCGCCTCATTGTCAAAAACTTAAAAATGGTTTAAGCAGTGAGTTGCCACATGTGCTTTTTGTATAGTGGTTAGATCAAGATGGCTCCGCCTCTCTAGTGACAAGCATAGCATATTGTTAACTTGTTAACAATCACTTACTCACAGGATCACATCATTGGTGAAAATCATTAACACTCATCAGAAAATGTGGAGTTTTATTATTAATGTAACAATACCAGTTAGGATGAAAACTTGCGAAAACAACAGCTTGAAAAAATCCTGCACTTTTTAATTTGCACAATTTTAGTGTCCTCTACAGTTCCTCATTCACTAATTAAAAATTACTATCAAATTATTGCTAAGAGACATCCTTGATTCTGTCAAAAAGCTGTGCTGGATGTTAAGCTTTAAACATTTCTGGGTTATCCCATGATCTACCTTTACATTTCCTTTCAAATAAACGAACCATAACCATGAACAGTCCAAATACCACATGCCTGAACTCCATCATTAAACTAAAGGTTTCCAAATCTTGGCTCTTTATAATCTTTTGTTCTTGTTTATTTGCAAATTAGTGTGGCTCCACCACTCTGGATTTAACCATACAGCTTCTCTATTTCCATTCTCATTTATCAAACGTATTAAAATAAGCTGCCGTTTAGCTTGTTGGAAATTATTTGCCTTGACTGATGAGCTTGTTCTTAGAAATGTGCTTTTTTTCACGGTATTCATTTACATGTGCAGCTCTGCTATTTTTCCTCAATGTTCTTCCTGGTTTTCCAATTTGCATTTCCACACAAACACCACACTCCCACATTTTTTCTTAAGTTCATTAAGAGATAAAGGTTTTCACCTGTGATGGGAGCCTGTGAGTTGTTAAGTGCAGGGAAATGTTATGCTGACGCTAGAGAGGAGGAGCCGTCCGGTTCTAACTACTATACTAAAAAAAAGATTGTAGAACCACAACATTAAGGAGCTTAAATTTTCTGACAATGGGGTTGAGGCTAGTTGGAGTTGGTTTGGTGGTTATAATCCTAGTTTACTTCTCTGAGGCACAATGGCAAGGAATCTCAACAAATAACCAAAACTCAGTTATGTTTAGCCCTCGGGCACTGCAGCAAGTTCCTCAGCAGAGTGAAATCGGGATGCCTGAAGTTCTCCAAAGATATAAGTCTAGCAACCCTATACTTGCACCTATAAGGTTTCCTTCTCAATTACCTGGTCAAGATCCTATGGGTGTTCAGTCCAAACAGCTTTTACAAGGTCCGGTAGCAAAACTGACATGGAGCTTTCCAAGACTACCAGAAGAACCTGAACAGCCAGCCATTCCTTTTCAGTTGCGGCAGCCTGTCCCTATCAACAGTGTAGCAGCTCAATGTAGAGAGAGATCAGTGTATGTAGAAGTAATGGAGGACCTTTTTGGGACCGGGCATCCACTAATGGCCTCTGGCTTTACACTAGGAGGATGTGGTGCAGTAGGGGAGGACAATACTGCTCAAGTGATTATATTTGAATCAGAACTGCATGACTGTGGCAGCATACCAACAGTGAGTCTTTTGTAGAGTGGTAATTTTGTTTTAGTATGTTTTCTTAATGGTTATGTTTCCCCTCCTGTTTAGGTGACTGACAATGAGCTCATTTATACGTTCTCCCTCACTTACACTCCCCAAGATGCATTAAGTGGTAGTCTGATTGTCAGAAGCCGTAGTGCGGTGGTTGATATTGAGTGTCATTATCCAAGGTAATTGCTAAATTTATTTTAATTTGCTAGATATGCTAATCTATCGTACATACAGAATGTGTTACTGCCTCCATCTACAGAATCCATGATGTGAGCAGCAATGCCTTAATGCCCAGTTGGGTGCCATATGCCTCTACTAAGGTTGCAGAAGAACTTTTGATCTTTTCTCTCAAGCTCATGACTGGTTCGTAGAATGTTGATATTACTATGCTAGGCATTCCTGTAAACCTTACCTAGCATCTTTTCCCCTCAGATGACTGGAGATTTGAAAGACCTTCTAACCAGTACTTCCTGGGTGACTTCATCAATATTGAAGCCTCTGTGAGGTTGTACAACCACGTTCCTTTCCGTGTGTTTGTGGACAACTGCATTGCTACTGCAGTCCCTGACATCAATGCTGTTCCCAGTTACTCCTTTATTGAGAATAATGGGTAAGAAGTTCTATATGTAATGACCCTACAGGAATATGGCAAGGTGTTTTCAAGTTACATATTTCTTTCCCAGTTGTCTGGTTGATGCTAAGATCACTGGCTCCAGCTCTCGCTTCCTGCCCCGAACTCAAAACGACAAGCTGCAGTTTCAGCTAGAGGCTTTCAGGTTCCAGCAAGAGAACAGTGGGCTGGTATGCATGCATGAATGTGTATAAAATTTTAGATGACCTGTTGCATGAGAGATGCTCTAGTCTAAAAAGTATCTTGTAGGTCTACATCACTTGTGTTCTGAAAGTGGCTGAAGCATCCACCCCTACTAATGCGGAGGAAAAAGCTTGTTCATTTGCTGCTAATAGGTATGTTGACTTTCAATTGAAGTTAAGAAAAATGTGCGTGACTTATAATTTGTTGTTTATCTGACAGGTGGGTGTCTGCCGATGAATCTGACCAGGTGTGTGGCTGCTGTGACTCAAATTGTGGTATGAGGATTGGAAGTGATCAAGTCCTCAAAGGCATGTTAAAAATTTTCAAGTGGCAATGTGGGTTTTGTGGTCATTTGTCTTGTACTTATGGTTTTTACACTCTACAGATCAACGGTTGGAGAGGGTGTCTCTCAGACCAATCACAGTCAAGGATTATGGTTTTGGCCAAATGTAATTGGCTGGAAAATAAATTTGTTCTTAAACGTTACTTGCCTTTTTTGTCTTCCCTTTATTACCACATAGGGTACAATAAAAAATCAAATTGATCCTGCAATGATTGGGACATTCATCTGCATAAAATGAGAACTTTTTATTGACTTGTCACAGTTTGATTCGCCATTGCAACATCTCTAACTAGCAAGCTGGTTTGAAACATGAGCAGGAAGCAGAAGCACCATTGACCTGTGCAGTATTTATTTTCTTCCTACTATGGGAGTCTATTGTGCTCAAAACTGTTTGGTTACAGACATTGCGAAGTCTAAATTTATACAGGTTTGTAGTAACTTGAGCTTGAGTGACAGATTTCACTTTAAGGCCCATATGGTGCAATTTGGGCAACATTGTGTGCAAGGCTAATTTAATACCCAATATTCAGGGTTTTTATTTTACCCAACCATGGGTTAAAGGGGTTCATATGATGCAATTTCATGTTTTCCTTTGTCTTTCAAAGATCTGTAAAGTTGCAAAGATTTAAGTCTTAAATCTAATGAGATCTTTCTAAAAGGAAAGGCTCATCCACTCCTTTCTTAAACCCCTTCAAACCCCCCACATATCTACGTCACTGTGTGGAAAGATTTGCCCAATACTGCCCAAATGTAGACGCAAAAGAAGGCAGGCTTAGCTGCTTTATGCTATAGTATTGTTGCCGCCGCTACGTTTTGCTAAGGGGCATAACATTTCCATCACATGCTTGAGGTATTCAGGCAATCATAATCCACTGGATAGCTAACCAGTTAGAGCACACCATGCTTTTCATACTGTGAGCTTGGTAGAAATTGACATGTTTACGAAAGGCAAAGCAAAAATATACGGTATGTGGAAAGTGTTTTTTGACCTTTAAACCATGTAAAAACATTGCATTACACCAAATGTTGTGACCCCATTAATAACCTAGCCACATTCATTCCTTATGATCCAAACGGGGATGAATGTTTTTCCTATTTAAAGACCGTTACATGAGTAGTTACACTAGTAAGTATGGTGGCACAAATAAAACGTTTGTTTTGATCCTAAGGAATGAATGGGGCTAGGCTAAATCCGAACACATTCACGAGGCGCTGTACAAAGATTAAAAGTGCATGCATTGAATAAAGATGGGTATGTATTAACTCGTCTAAGTTAAGGTTAGAACATAGTAAAATATTGAAAAACTGTGGTGTTTTCCTTTAAACCATTATGTCACAGGTGAACACTGTTGGATATTTATTACTCCGTTGAAAATAAGAATGTAATATAAAAAGGGTATTTCCAGGCTCATTTTAATTAGATATATCAATGCTTACGACAACCAATACATACGCTTTTTTAGAAGTATTGCTCTTCTTCAGAATCAAGGACACACATAGATTATACATTAGAAGGAATCCAAAATAATTAAACTTAATATCACAACAGAAAAAAATTTGTCTTTAGAGGAAATAAACAAAGTGAGCAGTTCAATGTGCTTATACACACAGCCCTCCATCAAAATAAAGGAAATGCAAGGACATAACATGGTACATACAGTAAAGTTTATTGAGGATTCATATTTATTTCTCCCCATTCCACCTGTATTGTGTATGGATCTAGAACGTGTGCTCTGTTACACTTTAGTCAGCATGACCTATATCATATGCTGGACAGCACAGAAAGACAAAACAGGACAGTTTGCGTCCCTCGGGAGACACTTCACAAACACTTATAACAAGTAATGTCACCCATCTACTAAAAAAAGTTTGAATTCAAACTATTCAGGCCATAGACAATAAAAAAATATGAGAACAAAAAACTGTGGTCTTTGAATCATTCCAAGCACACATTAAAATACACTGGATAATCTTAAGTGATAAAATAGATGTTTCACAAATATGTTTGCAAAGAACACAAAAAAGTCTCATAAGTAAAATATGATTTTTTGTTATTAGTCTATGAAACATAACCAGACAAGTCAAACATTTTTATCCTGTTATTTTTTTTAGAAGGACATGAAGTAGCACATCTGCATTTTAACACAGTGTTTGCATGGTTGGGCCCAGTTTCAAGATGCATTCGATTACACTTCTTAATTCACAGCTCTAAATGTCTAAAACAACCTTGTATAAATTTAGTACATGACAAGGGTGATGGAGTGGCTGAGCACCCTAAGAACCCTTCGTCCAGCTTCACCTTACATACAGACAAAAAAAGACACTGCTGGGGTGACTGCTTCATCTGTACACTCGCTCTAATTGTCCCATCTACTTTTCTTACGTTTGGGGGGATCAGGAACAGCAAAGCTTTCTTTATGAGTCCCTGACTTATCCCCTGCATCTCTGTCTGACCGTCCCTCTCTGTCCCTATGACTTCCATCACCATTTCGACTGTCACCATGGCGATCTCTGTGGCTATCACTATGACGGTCCCTATCCCCATAGCGATCACGGTCTCCCCCACTGTGCCTGTCACCATGACGATAATGACTATCCCCATGACGACCCCTGTCATCAGCACCCCTATCGCTACGGGACCCCTCTTTTGAAGAAGAGCTCGAGTAAGAGTCTGACAGAGAGCTTAAAGAGCCAGCGCTGCTGAATCCACTCATTTTAGTGCCCGAGCTGAGGGCAGGGGGTGGTGGCATGGACAAAAAGGAGGAAGATGACGAAGGTGAGTAGGAAAGGTGGGGTCTGTCAGGCCCCTCAGGTGCTCCTGAGGGCACAGAACTCAGGCTTCCTGCACTGGTCCACCCAGAAGAGCTGTTAGACTTTGTGGTGAGTTTAGGTGGAACACCAGATGCTGCCACAAAATGATTTTTATACTGAGCCTAAAAGAAAACAAGCAAACCTTTCATTTCTAGCTTTTAGTGTAGCTAACCACTTTAGAGAGGTTGACTGTAATTTAACTATTTAGAATTATGAGTGTCAAAAGGTGCAGACAGTACCTGAAATGCTTGCTTCATGGCAGACATGCGGTCTCCCATGGCTCCAGTGGAAGGTTTGTAAGCTTCATAGTTGCTGAGAGCACCACCACTACCACTGCGTTCCTATTTTTTGGAGTAAAGCGAAGAAATAAATATGTTTTATTTCAATTAAGTCATGGTCTGCAATTACTACAAACACTGCTATGTCAGGTCACATGTTCTCAATAAACATTTTAAGAAATGCTAATAAAAATGAAAAAATGCCAACTAACACTCGTATCAGATCCAAGACCAGGTCTCTCTCTGTATCCAAGGCCACCACCTCCAATGTTTAGCTTCTTCCCTTTGCCACCCTTAAAGCGGGATTTTCTAAACCATGGATTCTAGAAAAAAAAAAAAAAAGTACGTGCAAGGTATTAATACAGAAAAATAATGAAATCACAGAAGGCATATAAATCCGACAGAAGTATTAGTTATACCTGCATTGCCAGGTCCATCAGGTCCTTTGAAACACTCTGATTGGCTCCCTCTAAATTGCGAACCAGGTCACCAGCAAATGAAGTGTCTTTGGTGGTAAGCAGAGTGTAAGCCACACCTTTCTCCCCCGCACGTCCCGTTCTGCCAATTCGATGCGTGTGCGTGTCAATGTCCCTTGCCACGTCGTAGTTCACTACTGTACGGATGGATGGGATATCCAATCCTCGAGCTGAGAAACAGAAAACGTGTTGAAGCAGACTTAATTCAAAAAACTGGGAGGGAAAACTAGGTTTTTTTGGCAGTTGTATTTAAGAATAAGGAAATGAAACCCACAACCAATTCATGTTAATGAAACTAACCAATGTGCAAACACAAAAAATAAGTCCCACTAACCAGCTACATCAGTAGCAACTAATACAGGTAGGTTCTTCTTCTTAAAGTCGGCAATGACTTTGTTTCTCTCGCTCTGGTCCATGTCACCATGAAGCAGCCCGATACTGTAACCTTCGTGTGTCAAGTTTGTAGCAAGCTCGTCAGAGTTGGTCTTCTTGGTGACAAAAACCAGAACAGAACCAGCGGAGGTGAACTCCACCAGTCTGCGTGTCAGCCATCCCCACTTTTCCTGCCCCGATTGCAGAATTTCCACTATTTGAGTAACATCTTCATTAGCCTATGACAAAGAAATTTATATACATTATTTAAAGTACTATGTGCACAAGCTTAAATTGCTTTGTTAACAGAAATAAAGACTACACCTCTCCTATGTCTCCTTGCACAACACGGATCGGATCAACTAAAATATCCCGTGCCAGCTTTTCAATTTTCTTCCGAAATGTTGCACTGAATAACAGAGCTTTAAGAGATCAGAAATCATGAAGAGTTTATAAGTACAATGTAGTCGCTGGATGGAGTCTACATTAGCAGAAGTGCATTAAGGCATCAAACTGTATATAAATATAATACTTACTCTGTCTATCAGGCCTGACATGACTGGCGATGGATCTCACTTGGTATTCTGTATGACAGTATAGACAATGTTTAAATGACATGAGGGCATCACAAATGACCAAACATCAATCGATAGAACAACTTGTAAATAACAGAAAGCTGTGTAGCTCAGTGGTAGAGCATTGCGTTAGCAGCGCAACAGGTCATGGGTTCGAACCCAGGGAACACACGTTGATAAAAATGTGTACTTTGTAATGCGACTGTAATTCGCTTTGGATAAAAGCGTTTGCCAAATGCATAATAAAAATAAAGTTATGAAGAGTCGCACCAAAACCCATGTCGAACATGCGATCAGCTTCATCAAACACCAGGTAGGTCACTCGCTGCAGTGATGTAGCCTTCTTCTTTACATGATCGATTAGACGACCCTGTGGTGGCAAGTAAAAGGTGTGGCAAAAATCACACACATGAACAAAATTCAATCACATTACAGAAAAATAAGGAAGGTCTTGAATACATCTCCGAGATGCAATATGTATACTATAAAGTCAAGATGTTCTTACTGGGGTGCAGACAACAATTTCAGCTCCTTCCTGTAAGGCTTTGGCTTGCTCCCACATGCTGCCTCCTCCATACACTGCCACTGAGCGTAGGCCATAGACTTTCCCAAAGCGCTTGCACTCAGCATGTATCTGAATTATAAAGATGGAGCATTATAATTAAAAACCCCAAAACTAAATCATAAGAAGAAAATTATTGCTTTCTTTCACACGGTAAACCAATTATTTGCCATTACTTTATACTTATTCATCTTATTTAATGATTCATTACCCACATTAAACAATATGATGTAAACTAATGTCTGACCTGTTGACAGAGCTCTCTGGTGGGGCAAACAACCACAGCGATGGGTCCCTCTCCCTGTTCCAATTCTTTCTGGTCCATAATGTGCACCAGCATTGGCCAAATGAAAGCTGCAGTCTTTCCACTTCCAGTTTTGGCAATGCCAATCATGTCTCTGCCACTCAAAGCAATGGGAACACCCTAGGAAAAACACAGAGATCTACTATTCTGATGTTCTGAAGCCATAAATGAAGGGTGGAGCTTGCACAGGTGAGGTGTGAGAGGAGCTGATGGCTCACCTGGCACTGGATGGGTGTAGGTTGAGTGTACTCCGATTTACGGATCTGGTTCATAAGCTGCTCATCAAAAGTGAAGTGGGCAAAACTAGTGGCTGGTTTAGGAGGGGCTGCACCCGATACCTAATAAACAACAAAATGGGTTAACTTAAAAGAAAGAGAATGATGATTTATGTATTTACTTTTACATGGTGCCATCAACCTTCAGGTTAAGCTTCTGCCTCAGTTCCACCATTCCAGCTCCAGTAAGACTGCTGATTTCCTCATGCTCAATATAGAAGTTCTTCTCAAAGGGAGGATAATCAATCTGCAAAACAAAACATGACAACATAACAGGGTCTATTAATAAAAGTTTTATTTAGACAAGTCAATTTAAGAAACAATGAAGGATGAAGCAGTAACAGTACCTCAGAGTGGTCTATGGGGGGTAGGGGCATAATAATCTTCTTGGTAATAGGAGCAATTGGGTTTCCATCGCTATCATAGTCTACTTCATCCTCCTCTTCCTCTTGGGTCAGCCCTGCTGTTGGGTTCTCTGCCATGTAACGAAAATATGCTTCCTGCAAAGCACATAAAACCTTGCTTTAGATCATGACAAAAACAGTGGCTAAGCAAGACAACTGCCCAAACACGCAATAAGAGCAGAAAGCAGGAAAGATGATACTACATCCAAATTAACTTAACCAATAAAATATAGAATACAGTATATTATAAAATAAATTATCATCAAGAAAATGAAAAGTTATAACTACTTGAGGTCAAGCTGACACCTTAAAATTTCTAACATACTCTGTAGCACCAAGGTGGTGCCACTAAGATCTCATGCTTAAAGGGGTAGTTCACCTTAAAATGAAAATTCTGTCATAATTTACTCATCCTCATGTTGTTCTAAACCTGTATGAATTTCTT